>MOOZ01002041.1:581717-591930 GCA_002930495.1 Cecropterus lyciades
TTCACAAAGATCAATACATATTTGCCGTGTCGTCCTGTCACACGCTTGCCCACGCCAACTCTCCGATCCCGCGTACCCTCTCGGCTCTCAGCGCTCTGCTAGAAACCTTTCCAGATTTTGACATTTTTTTGACAAGTGGAGGAAAGTCCTTAGTGTGTGTCTATGGTTCAGCGAAACCCCATGATTTATTATTATGCATTCATTCATTTGACATTTCATTATGTTATTATAATTCTATTATTTGACATTTTTTTTTAAATATGACTTGATTATTGTGTTAATTAGTATAGGTGGTATTGTGCCGTTCTAATTAACAATAAAATAAATAAATAAACATATGAACGAGTGGCGGAATCATAAATCTATTCTCTTTCCAAAACATATTTTTATCAAAAGATATAAATGTTCTTAACTGTTTGTTTTAGCCTAGTTATATTTAGATACATACTTTTTGTTGCGTGAACCATAAACATTTAGAAACAACTAGATATGATATATAAATCGAAAGTCATAATAACAAACCTGGAACCCTCACAAGACATCACGAATAAAGATCAGTCTTGTGTAAAACTTTGAGTTTGAGTATTTTAATAAAGTTTAGCTTATTCCGGCAGCTCCAACCGCTTCGGTCACGTTTATCGCCGTAATGAGTGTCCTATATGTGAATGCTGATCGTAAACTATCTGTGTGTCAAATTTTTGCAAAATCCAATCATTGTTTTTATATAAAAGCGTAACATGCATATGTACATCCAAACAAACTTTCGCATTTATAATATTAGTAGGATTGAAAATATATTGTCACTGAGAAAAGAAAAATTTTAAGACACACATTTGCTTGGTTTTATGAAAATATCGCAATCATAACTGAAATAAATTTTCACTACGAAAAACACACCAAAACATTGTATCACTATATTAAATTGTAATAATTTTATATTAAATGAATAAATATCCTACTACTCTGAAGTTACTGAAGCAGACTATTGTAAATTAAAGAATAGAAACAAAATGCATTCACAGCGCACAACACTAGGTAATATCGAACAACTGATAAGATTTTCTTACACTCGGCGGTTACGAAAATAACTGCATTGTTATATCGCAAATTACAATTGTTTCCACGCGTGTGCTTGATTACTTGATGTTTAAAATTTGGCAATACATGATATTAACGTATTTGTCTTCTTTGGAATGTGCTACTACAAAGTTCGAATTACGGTAAATCCTAAGATTTCCAAATTAAAATAAAATAAATGAATGTTCCAAATAATCTATGATCTTAGACAATTTACTTTTTTTACTTACTTTTATCGCTGGTAAAGTTCGAGTTTACTGGTATATTTTAGGATTTACTGTTTTTTTGCAGGATTTTGCAGTAACACAGACATGATATGCGTTTATGTATTTAGTTTAATTTCTTTTGACTATGTGTTGTTTACGTGTCACGGCGTCTAAGCAATATTTTCTTACCTATGATTAGTAATGACATGCATAGTAGCATTTGGAATTACATAAGTTCTTTGAGTGTTGTTTGTCGTCACTAACTGGTTTTAACTGCTTTTCATGTATAACTGAAAATTTTCCACTACTTGCTATCCACTCCTATTACATATTATATCGTATGTTGTTGTCATTCCAAGATAATATTTATTATGTTAAATCAAACCGTTTATATCAATTACAAAGTGTCGTTGCAAATCTATTGCATGATTGTTTGCAAATTTCGCTAATTTCCGTTTTTTGTGACCTTTTTCATTAGCTTCTTCTATTATTCGAAAATAAACAGCAAATGTTTGATTTTAGATAAAGCTGTTGTGGTTTAAGGTCAAAAGCACTTCAATGCCAAAAATCAAGAGGATCGTTACTGTCCAAATGAATATTTGAATCTTCACCTAAGTAATTCTGAGTAGTTCATGTTCGTTAGGGTAAATAATGAGACTATGCAATTTCCTTCTCCAGCTTGAAAGCAAATCCTTTTTATAAAGTGATATTTGAGCCGCCCTGCACTTCATACGGGAAGTATTTGTGGTAATTACTTCGATGGCACCGTCTAGTCATCTACTTAGTAATAGTGTTCCGCTGTATCTACTTTATTCAGCGTGGACAGTTTTGTATTTGCAACAGATTTTGTTTTTTCTCTTTTTTGTTTCATTTTATTTATTTCCAATATTACTAACAATTTAATCGGACTCTTAAATGTTTTACAGTTTTTGCTCTTGTTAGCTAAAGTAGCATTTTTATTTTCTTACAATAACTATAGTACTACTTTTAATAAATTTTGCTCTTATTTTTCTATTTATTAATTTTTTGCTTTAAATGTTTTTGCAAACAAATACATAAGATTAATTCCAGCTTTGTTTGACTCAGTCTAATCTCCAAGCACCTGACGTCATTGTTTTATTTTGGCTCGCGGAGAGTCTCACAAAAACTGACCAAATGTAGTCAACCTTGAACCCACACGATTGGATCGTTCTAACCAATTGCTGCTGCATTAAATGTGAAGTTCGCTGGTACGGATTCATTCTCGTTTTAAAGTACGAGCAACGGGTGTGTCGCAAAAGCGTTGCCTAGGTGTTCCGCGGCGCCATCGTAGCCCGTAGTAGATAGAGCCGTGCGCGCGCCACTTGCTCCGGTCCCCCTCCCGCGTCCGCCCCTGAGACCGGCCCCGGTCCCAGTTCGCCGCAACGCGTCGGTCCGGTCGCCCGCGTGTTGACACGACTATTGCAAGCCAACCTCTACCTCAAACACGCACAACCGTCGCAAACACGAAACGTCACAAAAACGGCGCCGTTACAACCGACGGCGGGGACTCTCGAGTCCCGCATACTACAAGCGCCGACACAAGTGGGAGCCATGCAAACAAAACTTATAAGTGCGAGTTACTCGTCCATCATGAACAAACAGGATCTGCTCAGAGAAGTGGTCGTCAAGTACATCGACTATTTCTACCCGGTGTGAGTACCAAACGTTACGTATTACCTTTACATCGACTTAGTCGCTGTGCCGCACTGCGGTTTCTTTATCACCATTGTTACATTTTCGTGGTATAGAAAGAGTCTGTTTAATTACCGAACCGGTAAGTCGGTGAAGGCTCCACGGCAACATGTCTCGTTGCAGCCAGACGAGCGGTTTCGATTGGTTGACGTCAGCGCCGCCTATTGGACCTAGGCTTTGCCTTTGCCTGAGTGCTGCTGTATCGATCCGCTGCACTAAACACCAATTCGTATTTCACATACTACGTCGTATATGTCCACTCGGTCTGAAATCAATATCGACCTCGACGACGCTAAGCTGTCCGTTGCCGCTGTGGCATTGATCTTTTATCGAGTTATAACCTTCAAGTTTCGTTATAACCGACTTACTTAGTCGCTAAGTTGTGTATTTTTGGAGGTTTGTTATTTTCGGCCGGGGTCGTGTAACCAGATTATAATCGTATGCAACTGTAGGTAAACTCGTTATTTTCCATGCTATAAATTAACTCTTTAAATATTCCAATGTGCGCATTCCTTTAAGAAATTTATACTGTATCTGTAGGCTTGGTATTTACTTTGTTTCTTTTTAATAAAGTCATTCATAACTATTACGACCACGTTTTGTGAAAACCCAGGGAAAGCATCGTTGCGTGACCGTTTCGCGTGACAAACATTGGACTGACTTCAGTACGTTCCCCCAATGTCCCACTAATGTCCATTGTGTCCAATTCATTTTATCGTTCACGTCCCACCGAGTTGTATAGTGCTTTATGATAATCACACGAAATCAGCTGCACTTGAATTTTATTGTTTCACGTGACTAGATTTTTATTGTCAGATTTCAAGTATGTCCGAGTATGTCATAAAATGGTTGCTGTGCTAGCTGTCTAGTCAGTTTCTAGAACCGTTCTACGTGGTGCATGGAGACGAATTCCTATCGATCGTTATTACCACTCCATTTCCTCGGTTAATTGAGTGGAGTAGCAAGCAAGCCGCTAATGCAGCATTGTGAAATACACCAGCGAGATGTAACGGTCGATCGTCGTGAGCCACCGGCACCGGCCATGTCGAAATCGACAACAACCCGTCGATTTCCCTTCGACGACCTTGGACGGCAGCGCAGATCGCTCGCCTCGCGATAAACAATAGTATACCGCACTGCAGGCTCGATAATGCCGCTAATCTGTTTGTACTTATGGTAATACGTTATTTATTCGCACACAAATACCGTGTGACATGCGGCTGGTAATGGCGGATGGCGATAGAGTCGTTTTCAATTAACTATATGATGATCACTCAATATACTGTAAGGGTTTTAATATAATTTAGCAAGAAATTGATACAAAACCTAATATAAATGTTGCGTAAATCCTCGTTAATTTTATCGAATTCATTTAAACTCATAACAACAAAGAGTTGCATACTATTAGTGAGTAATGGTCGTATTGAATTTTCATGAGCCCTAATATATATTCGGTGGCCTTTGTTTCCTAGTGCTATTGTCTTTTAATTCGTCGTCATCTATGATTCACATCAAATCATTACAAATATATTTGGATATATATAGATATAACATATGGATATTATAATTACTTAATTGGTGGATATCTAATAGATCATGTACATCCGTCATTTTTGCAACTTGATTCATTACGCAACAAAAATGTTGGTGTTGAAGAGTGAGAGCGGATTTTTGACTACATCCTGGTGTCAGTTTACGAACGTGGGTGGACAGAAGCAACATTTACCATGCAAATAATATGCTAGACACAAAACATATTTGCAATCAGATGTGCGTTGATAACAACATTTACGTTGATGATTTGTAAACTTTAACAGACACAGTATTTTTGGTGCCGGTCAACGAATTGTATTACTCAGAGGTATATTCTGGACCTCGTCCAGGAGTCATAAGTAAAGTGTAAACATGCCAATAAATAATTTAACGCCTCGCGGATTTTCATTTTTGTTCATTACTTTTTATACTGGTAACATAAAACTCATATCAAACAATTCCAACCGGCAACTACCTCCTTGGTTATAAACTCGGATCTTTGATTGTTTTAGCATTAAAGTTGTTTGGTGATTGAGCGAGCGCTTGAATCTCGTTTAATAGGCGCTATTTCTGTCGACCAAAATGTATATGAAGAAGATATAATACAACTTGTTTTCGAACATTTTAATCGGAGAATCTTTAAAACAGGAACGGGCTCATAGGGGTTTTGTTTCGTTGTGTTCTGTGCCTCGTTGTAGAATAAGCACACGTGTCTGGTGACAAAACACTTATCTCGCCTTTTTAGTTTTTTCTCTGTTTACTTAACGTCTCGGGATTTATTATTTTAAGCTTCCGATAGACAAGTGTTGATACCCTCGACTCGGATTACGTTAAATCATCGCCACTTCAATTCACTAAAAGCCCAAGATGTGCCATTATTGTGTAGGATTTTATAATACACAGGCCAATTTTCAATGTAGACGTAGTTATTTTGAAATGCGTGTCCAAAATATTGCGCAGCCAAGTCTCCTTTGTTGATGGACAGCGTGAAACCGGCCACCGCTCTCATAGAAGTTGTATTTGGCAACAAACCATCTCTCGCGCAGTGTTCTTTAATTCACGCCAATCAACTTTTTATAGCACACACGGTTTCGCAAATACATCAAAAACGAATTGAAAAATACACTATTATGCTTCTATATCTTGTAAAAAATTACTTGTTATTAAATTACTATTCAAGGATACATATAAACAAGTTGTATTTAAGTTTTTAATTAAGTAGTTTACAGTTCATATTTGCAAGTTTCATTTATGTTTGTGAATTTGTAAACTAGTAATTGTCAATATTTTTTACAAAATATTATTATACTTATCACTAATTTGAAATATAATTTCATATTCAGAGTTTGGGAAACTGCTCATACTTCTGTTCCAACTTCAAATAATTAACCCAGTTTCTTACTGCTTTAATAAGAAGTATCAACTATTTATTATAATTTTTTATTTGTAACACAGTGTCGTCACGGTTGCCAAATGCTGTCTCCTTTCGGTTTCTCCGTCTGGTCGCCTTTTTCATGTGCGGCGTTACTATGTACAATTTCTTCCACATCCAGACTTGCGTAATCTTTTAAAGCACACTAAACTTGTTTTCGTCGACTTGAGAGAAAGCCAATTTGTATATTTATTCGTGTGTCACCATGAGAGGTTAGCTTTCGAGGATTATCGATCGATCACTGATAGTAATTCAATGTTAACGACCATATTCCGTCGCGCACCACAGTTTACATAAGGGCCATGCATGTGACATTGCTGACACGGGCCCAAGTTGCGTCGACAACGCGGTCTTGTGGTCCACGAGCGTTATCCAATACCTGAAAGTTCAATAATGAACTGGTCGAAATCGATCCGCGACCGCCACGTTCTCAACGCTCCAATGAGTTCAACTTTAACTCGGTGCTGTTCACATCACTGACGCGGCACGGAATCCGAGTCCGGAGAAAGTCAAGTACATAGCCGTACGTCGTGCCACATACTGGCTACCGGATGATTACAAGAGCGAGATTGGATCATAATGGGTAAGTCCGGCAATAGTCGGCGATAATGGCATCTTCGGTCGTCGCGAACTAGACTGTGTCGTCATTATACGCCTGCACGTGGTCGCACTTGCTCGTTGTTCTTTTTTGTACGCTTTTGTTCGTCTAGTTTGTTTTTCCCGGTAACCGGAAACGTTGTTGGCAAAGAAACCGAGTGTTTCGAAACCTCTCTCACATTTTGTGATGTGCATGTCTGCAGCTCCTTTCTCTTGTATTTGCATTCAAGCTCGACAAGTGGCGTCTCTGAAAGGTCGGACAGGTTTTGAAATTCCATCCATTTCTGTCATGAGCAGCGTGGAGTGACATATGTTTGACGTGCGCCAATTTCACGTACATTTTTTGCACGCTTCATAGCCATTCATACAAAATAAGAATCTAAATAAATGAAATATTCATCTGTTCCAATGTTCATTTTGTGATTCCTTCTTATTTATTTACAAGTTGTCTTCAGGTCAGTGAATAGGAGAGTTTCCATTCTACATCATCGTATGATGTTTTTGGCGTAAATCCGAACAAAAAGTATAAATTGGCTTAAGTCCTTATTCTTACGACATTCATCTTTTACCGGTCTGACGTCGTAATCGTTTGTAGAGGACCTCAGGAACTGCAATATTTTTATGTTTCTTTATATTTATTTATCGTTATAACTCCCATACTTGTTCAATGTATAGGTTAGCCTATAGTTATACTTGATGAATATTCTCGTAAAACGTCCGTAAAATCTGCTTATGCATGCATTCCTAAGCGCTTACGATAAATGCGTGAACTGCCGTACTAATGAACATATTCTCTGAAATTTACTCTGTAGAATTAAAGGTGAAACAAAACATTTATGTCCATGTTTATAGAATTTATTTTTATACATAGAAGACCATGTTAGAAATGTAATGTTACTAACATAAACAAAGTCAAGAGAACTCGAGAAGAAAAGTTTGGTTTTACTAACCAGACTTCCTGAATTCTCCATGTTTACCTGCCAAATCGCTAAAAGATTATGATGGTAATTCACTGGAGTGACGGTTGTGTGCTCAGCTCTATATGTTACCAAGAAATAACAATTATCGGCAATTTCCACATTTGCGGAGATGAGACGTCAATACATTTCGATTTCGATCATATTTATTTGCTTCGGAAACGGCCTAATTTATATCGGAAATAATATATTATGCGCGTACGCACATACGTGCAGATCTTTTCTATTTACCCGGACGCGGGAGCATCCGCGCATGAATATTAATGCAACGTGAGGTACTTATCAACACAATGTTGTATGGCGGTACGGCGACCACACATAGCGACGGCAGTTGTCAAAATTTCGCACGCCAATGTTAAACTTATTCGTGTATTATGTCATGTCTATTGTTTACCGCCTCGATTTAACGCTTCAAAGTCATTATCATAAAATTAAGATTGTCTTCGTAAATGTAAAGTCGTAATAACTTACACCCAAATGATCAATAGATTTTTAAGGATTATGTATTTACTCAATTTTTTTTTGGGTCATCATTATGTAAAAACATGTTTTTACTGTGTCAACAGTGATATATTAAATATATCACTACATCGTCCAATTAATGTATATTTCCAGTAGATTTACAATTGCATTAGTCCATAAGCAGGGCACACGTTTGCCAAGTGACCTGACATCTACAATCAAGGTTCTCTCACCTTGTTTATGTGTGACGAGATGCAATAAAGATGCTGGCCCTAAGCCAGAGATGAAGATACTAGATCTAGGGTTAAGTGCTTCTAAACGTGTAGCGAAAAGTCTAAATGTATACTATGGTTCTTATATGTCGATTCTTTGTCATGTCATTGTTCATTAGTAGAGAGTGGAGGTTGATATGACAATACCTTCAATTTAACATTTGGTTTCGTTGACCCAATTACTAATTGAAATTTTTTTTTGTTTACAGCGCATCGGGCACAAGCGCCGTGGCCATCGACAACAAGATCGAGCAAGCTATGGTACGTCAAAATTTATGTTACTTATGAATAAAAATAATGATAGGCATCAAAACTTATTAAATTTTAAACAATAAGGTTTGCTTAAATATTCACTATTCAATAATATGAACCGAAAAAAGCTTACGATTAAAAATTGCATATGTATTACCGTACATAGTATCAGTTGTACGAAGTGTTCATTGAACTTTGTACCTAGACGTACATGAAGACTTTTAAGGTCAGTGCGCGAATTCGTTCGTCACGACTGAGAATAAAATAAAACGTACTCGTATTTATTATAAATGATCTTTAATTATTTGTTTGATAGCTACCGTTAATACGTCAGTTGATAATAAGTACGGGTCGACTTATATTAATTAGGTCTCAGAATGCATGGAAAGTTATCTTCTGAACTTTATAAGTAATTTCAAAACATAAAACCTAGAACAACGTCATACTGCACTGCTATTTTCATATCTACTTATTTGATATAATGACTTTATATCGTTTCTGTATTCGTGTCCAAAAAGTATTAAGACAGACTTTTGGAATTTCAAGCTCGTTAACAGGGCTGACAACGCAACCGTGTTACCCTTCAAATATCCTCATACTATTTGGAGTTAGTTATAGGAATGTATGTATAGAGTTTAGTCCATCTGACTGTGGTTTTAACCACAGTCAGATGGACTAAACTCTCCAAATTCATACATTTTTTTTCACAAAGTGGCTTACGTACTATTTTCTTAAATAAAACATCGAGGTACACAAATGTCCAAGACATTTTAAGCTAATTACCGGTTTCTTCCTGGTATTATTTACGTTAATGTTTTGAGAAATCGTATAGCGTTTCAATCAAAATAGTAAATTTCTATTCACTATATACAAACTAGGATCATCCGGCTAGAAATTTGTCGTTAGTCGGCGTTAATTACTCGCACGCCCAACGATCTACACCATCCAGGTATCATGTATCAGTGGAAAGTTGCTCGTGTCATTATGAATTACACTTGTGACCTGGACAACCTAACCTTCATTATTCACCACGCGGCTCGCCACTCTCAATTTACTCTCTCTCGCTTTGAAATTGTCACTAAGTATTATTTCTAGACTTTACAATGTGTAAGCTGTGTCGGCGTTTAATTTCCTAATTCCTTTATAATTATCTACTTATGTATATGTGGATATTGTCACATTTAAATTTTCACCTCTATTTAATTACTCTCCTTCAGTGACATTCTAAACCAGTTACATAAATCATATTATTTTAAAATATCATTAACATTACGTCATTTTAGAGTTATTATTCAAATCTTTAATTTATATGGCCTCTGTGTTTACTGTTGTTAATGTTTTTTGTATCTTTTATTTAATTATCTTTATAATGACACTTACATGCCCTTTCTAATTATAACTGCTCTCATTCAGCGTCCGATAACGGGCGACCAGATTAATAACTTTACGCAACCAGATATGATAGGCGGATCGTAACAACCAATCATCGTAATCCCGCCCTATCGGTCGAACTCAACGTTATCTAAAACACTTAATCTATTAAGGAAATTGTGTAGACCATTTCAGCACATTTGGAAATTAGACAGTGAGCGTTGAGTACAACAAAGAACTTATTATTTTATCCTTTACTAGCTGCGCCCCACGGTTTCACCCGCGTATTAGTTACTACAAAGAAAACTAATTTATGTATTT
>MOOZ01002041.1:591999-610134 GCA_002930495.1 Cecropterus lyciades
TACGAAACTTTAACCGTTTACGCAGCGCATGCAGCGGAAGCTCTCATTAGAAAAAAAACCCCCGATTTTGCAACATTCTTCATTGGTGCTCCGCTTCTGCTGGTCTTAGCGTGGTAATATATAGCCTATAGCCTTCCTCGATAAATGGGCTATCTAACACCGAAAGATTTTTTCAAATCGGACCAGTCGTTCCTGATATTAGCGCGTTCAAACAAACATACAAACAAACAAACTCTTCAGCTTTATATATTAGTATAGATTATATATTAGTATAGTATAGATTAACAGTTCCTTAAGTTAAAGTTACAAGAGTAATTTAATGTTGAAATTACATTTTAAATGATTAACAGTACAAGTCGCGTAATAAAAGAAAAATATTAGCATATCAACAATTGTTAATATGTATATATAGAACATCTCAGAAACTGGCACGTTTACGTGGTTTATATAAAAAGCATAATAGAGCTCAAGGTTGTTTCAGATATGAATGAAAAAATAAATTATCATCTACATCAATTACTTTCATGTGACAAGTGTTATTGTGTCGCTGTATTTACTAATGTTGGCGTTATCATAAGCACCCATAAATATAGAAATTATATGCCATAAACGTTATACAAAAGACGTATTAGCCGCTGCTTTGTATATATAGCCCTTTCTCTACGTAGTTTTCTTTAATTTAAGATTTTAGGTGTTATTTGATATAATGTGTCATAAATCAATATTGACATTAGCATTTTATTCTAAACATTTGAAAATGAAAAGTAATGTATGTACGGTTAATTGTAACTTTCACTAAATTCTTATCTTGAAATATTATATACAAACTCAAAAGATTGTACAAATGCAAAAACCTTGTTTGCCCAACATTTGTATCTGAGAACTAATGGATTTTATATTGCAACAATGAATCCATACAAAGCAATCAAAAGCTAAATGTGGCAACGTCAAATGCAAATGTATGAGAGATGCTGTCCGTCAAGAAATAACTTTTAAAAACACTATTAAATTGATTGCCTTAAGTAATTCGTTGCCCAATATAAATTCTATGATCAAACAAAATCACAGTGAATAGGTTTGCGACTTATGAAAACTGTTTGAAAAAATGATTTCACTCTTGTATGCACTAATGTGCTTGAATCTGCAATATTTAAAAATATAATTATAGAAATGCGTAGTAAAGATAAAACTGAACGTTAACAAATTCGCACAACTTAAAAATAAAATTCGTATTTGTGCCTACTATCCCTGTGCTGGGCGTTGACCCCTCGATTATCTGCACTATTAAGGGTAATGGACTTAATCGCTGACATATTTGTCAAAACTTGAAACTTGTTTACTAAAGCGGTACGTATTGCATCGTGGAATTGACATTATAATTATGTTAATTTCATTCGCAACTAAAATTCTTATCGTTGTTCACGTCCAAACGCCTCTTGCACTTCAACTAAGTGCATCTTTGCATTGGATCGCATTATTGCCAGTGCCGTGTCAGTCGGCCGTTCAAGTTCCGTGTGTCTGATGCTAGAGATTCTAGGAACACCATATACAGCCATCTGTAAAAACACCACGTTCCATTTGTTGGAAAGCGCTGCGCTTGCAAGTAAACAGACTCATCTCGGCTTCGAAGAAAATTTCACAATTCGTGTTGTTTGGGCTCGGCTTTATAGCTTCAAAGTTAATGTTGTTTGCACTTCCGTTAACTTTTTGTTCGCCAAATGATTAAAACTTGAACGCATAAGAAATTTTGATTAAAAGTACGTTTATTTGAGATGATCGTGCTGTATATTATTCCCATTATAGGCACCGGTGTTCTCTTAGAATAGTAGCTTTAGTGCATTTTCGACGCTATTTATGAGTGGAATGCCTTTATTAATATGCAGAATCACAGTAGAGGTTTTCCTTCAATATTGTTGTTGAACCGTTGAATGATACTAAATTTATTTTTGATTCCTTACCTTCGCAAAAATGCATGCAAATCAGTAATACATGTCTGAATTTGTAAACTCCGGATATTATGTGTGGAAAACTGAATTTGATGTCAGTGCTTGATAAAAATTAGACCTGGCATTATCTGAACAGAATCACTTAAGCTGTCCGCAACTTTTTTTCTCGTTTCACGCTCATTAAATATATGCTGTCACATGTTTACACATATGATTCGACTAACCGTTACACAAGAGGTCCGCCGCAGGCAACATCATTGTATAATGACTTGAATTAGAAGTTCCACTTTACGGTGGGACAACTAAGATATGGACAAGTTGACTGCTCGTGTTATCAAAGTCTTAAAATAAACGTAAACTAGTATTAATGATCGTGTCAGTTTTACTATCCTGATTTCGTAACGACTTTAAGAATTCGCACTCCAAATGCTAAGTCCAAACTACAAGCCATGTACACAAGTGTAATACTTACCAATGCCGGATCTCAGCGTCTTTTATGTTTACAAGCAATAAAACGTACTTTCGGTTAAATAGCAGTTTCAAGTAACGGCTTTCCTTAGATAGGTACGCTTACAATGAACTTTGAAGAATCAAGCAGTTGCTGTGAACTTAACTATAATACACGTAGAGAACGGCTTAGGAAACTTCTTTAATAGTTTTCAATTTCTACAAATTACATTACCGCAACCATGACGAAAATGTATACAGGCAATATCGTCTCGTGTCGTATATATATTTTTAAATACGCGAATGTGTAAACGAGGCTAATAGCCAGTTATGAGGAGCATACTAGAACATTGTGAATTTAAGTAGGTCGCTAAGAATACTTTTGCATGGAAAAAACTGAAAATGCAACTTATACACACGTGCGTAGGTTTCGTAATAAATTCGTGATTCGTGATTCGTGATTGCCAATAAATTCTTACTACATTCCTTGTATTTGGTACTTGTCATTCTATATTAATGTTTCATTTGACTATGTGTAATTCGAAGGTGGTAGAACTCTTTGTGGTTCGACTCCGGAAGCACCGCCGCCACACCTATTTCTGCCTAATAACAGCAGTGTTGTGCGATGTTGTGTTCTGGTCTGAAGGGTATGGTAAGGGAGACATACTTTTCCGAGGCATTCCATCTAAGTCCTCAGGGATAGCAACGCATCTGTGGCTAACCTTAGGTGAGACTTTGATCTTACCTAGGGTTGATTACAGGTGGGCTGCATGCTTGTTTGCTACTTCCTAACTATAAAAAAAAATATATAAGAATTGGTAACGAATGACCTAGAATAACAAAGTTATCTAGTTTGTCTATTACAATTCATATACTATCACTATTGTTGCTAATTGGAACAAAAAAACACACGCAGTCTCATCGTACTTCGCGACCGGCACGACTGGAAGCAGATGTTTTTTATACATGTGCCTTATCTATTTATACGTCGGGTTTGGTACAGTTGTTGCGTAAAGACGCAATCTCCGGAGACTCAACGTGATTATAATAATAATGCACAACTACGTAACAGTTTTAGTAAATCTTGGACGCTAATCGAATCGATAAATTACTTCCTGATTTTCAGCCGCATGGAAACAAACACATCCATTTTCATCGAGACTTTTGTTTTTGTCTATAATTTCATTACACTTTCACATGTGACTTCCCTCTGTCGTCTCTCTTTCTCTGTCTTTCTCGCTTAAAGCTTTACACATGACCTGGTATTTGTCTTGATTTATTCAATGGTAATTTATCTCCCACTAAGTGATTCTTACTTCTTAAATGATGACGTCGTTATAAAGCAAATACTTTACAAAATTTATTCTGGTTTTTAAGTATTGTAATTCTCAACGTGGATAACCTTTCATTTATATTAGCTTTTATGACAGCATTTGCGTCATCGCCATCTTCTCCGTCTATAATCGATATTGACGAGGGCGCTTCCTAACGGCAGTCCATTTAAAAAGGTGCTTAAAATTCAAAGCAGATAAATGTATACATTTGTATGTACAATGATTTGCATTCAACCCAATGCGGTATACAATGATATTATTACTATAGTTTCTATCACACTTACATGGAATTTGAGTCGTGTTGTTCTCTATAAAGAGTAAAAGCATATAAATGCTTTTACGGTGTTTGCATTTTTTGTTAATTTCAGGGAACACATTTTCTAAACGATTTCTTTGTCACTTATATAAGTAATAATGGCACTCATAACGTTCAGAAATCGTGATCAAGTAATGAGTTTCTTGAAATACATCACACATGCTGCGAAGTTTCCCATTTGATAGGTTCGTGATTGCAATTGAGATTCATAGTTGTACGCTATTGGTCTCGTCTTGCTTCGTCTATAATTAGCATCCGCAGATGGCCTCAAGCGATTGACCCCAATCCAGCCCTAATGCCCACAACCATCGCATCATGGTATTTTTATCACTATCATATTCTACACGCTTGTGTGATTTTTCTCGCCCTCATAATGGAGTGGCTTTGATGTTGTTACCTCGTCCGTGTTGTTTACAATTTCATGCACGAACAATATCTCATTTCAATTTAGCCACTTATTATTCATCACTTTTTATATCTATATCTTGAATTTCTATTTTCGTGATTGATTACCAATAGTTATCTAACTGTTTTGTCAGCTTAGTTGCTGGCTTTTGTAACCCAATATGCAAGTAAATATTTGTGAACTTTATCAAACACCTAAATAGAATAACGTATCGCAATAACTCCAATAGATATTGCAGATTAAGCGATAATAATAGTGTATTTAATTCTTATCAGCTAAATATACGATATTGGTTTATGACAAACACGTTATAACTTTAAGAACTTTTAATATCTTTTGTCGCAATTTTTAATACTACTATCCTTGTAATTTACGCAAACAAAGAAATTTCTTATCACGGATGTGTGTTATAAAACGCTGTTGTCATACAAGTATTATTTATGCAAAGATTACTTCTCGAATATATTCATACTAAAAATTCTCTGTCCATACACGACTGATTTATCACTCTTACAGCACACACATAAACAAAAATTTAATTAATACGTGTTAAAAAAAGTCACGTGATCAGTGGTTCACCTTGAGGAACGCCATCTTATGCGACTCTCGATAACATCTTTGGTGAAGCCGGTATTCGATATCGTTGTGAATTCCGTGGTACATTCGTTCGTGTCGTAAGATCTCGCCTCCGCACTCGGTGTGTTACGTCATCGTAGTTATGTTTACCCGAGTTTCACCCAATTGATGTTTAAAATCCACAGTTCACTCTACTGACCCGATTTTGAACAGCTGTACTCGTGTTTTGTTAAAGACTCCTTTTATTTCTTTATTTGTCACCAAGTGCATCGCCGAGTAATGTGTCATGTTTGCTTCTTCTACAATGTTAGTTTCTTTGTTTATCTATATCAACAAATATTATATCACTCGGAAGTTTTGTGTGCACGGTATCTATTGGTGATTGCCGAACCGGTTGTCGATACTTCAACTAGTGTCTTACTTTTGCTACTGTTTTTTAATTTGGCACTATCGAACAAAGTAGAACAAGGATTCCCAGTTCAGCCAAACAAAACATTTGTAGTGCACGCTTGATAAAAAGCCCTTCCCTTATTAATATAATGTTTATTTATTACGAGGGTACGTGTGGAAATTTTTATTTGCTCTAAGCCTGAGGTTATGCTAATTTGTTCATTGTATACGTGATTTGCATTGGCCGGGCGTGACCCAACAGGGTTGCTAAGAATAGACACGGAAGGAAAGCTGGCCCCGTTGCGTCGCTGGAGTGGAGACACGTGTTCACCGACACCAACATATTAACTTGTGGTCGAATCCTTTGTGCGAGGGTTTCATTGAAATTTGATTTTACTAATCTTTGTAATTTTTAAGTAAGAGTTTTGTGATTTGTTCCGATTATGTGCTGATAATGAGTTCTGGTTTATTCATTACGGTAGCTAAAGTATTAGCTATATAAATTAAAGATATACCTAGGATGAGTAGTGCTCGCGATGTAGCGGGATAAGACGTCGAAGACGTTGGTTCTTGAGAGGTCACGCGAGAACGTCGGCGTCGCGTGCCGCTGGGAGCTAAATCCCACGATTAATTTGCAAATAAGGACTGCTGTCCATACAGACGTTTCCTTGTGGATAAAACGGCTAGTGGACTTGATCGTTTCGTTTATTTTAATGTATTTTATTTAATTTCCAATCTGTCGGTAATGACGCCCATTTAACAATTATTGTGTCTGTAAGTAATTGTTCATTTTTTAACATTAGCAATGTTAAGGTTAAATAATATGTTCATAAAAATAACTTCATTTTTTTTGAGATCATTATTACTGTAATCATCACAATCCACTAATTTTGATGAAGTTTGGGTGTATATCACTATCATACATAATAATGAAACGTATGCTCACAACGAGTACTGAAAATTTAATGGTTAACAAGTAAATGCAATTCTAAAGGCCCTCATAAAGCCCTAATAAAAAAAAGTAACAATAGTTACAATACAAGTGGTACCAACAAGTGTACCTTAAAATCGATTCAATGGACAGGGGGCTTAATAATGGCTTCGGGAGCGCACGCGCCAGATCGGAATCGGTGGCACGAAGTCGTTTGGAGCCGGGAAACGTCGAGAGGGTTCTCTCGGTTTCTCAGTGAGTGAACTAGTGCCATAATGAAGACATCACGTTCGTCAGGGTGACGGCGTGTCACGATTCTATTCGATCTTTTGTTACATTGGATTCCTTTGTATTTCTTATCTTCACTATTGCACAGATTCGATGTACAACTCTCGTGATATGTTTTGTGTTTTTAAAGAACGAAAATTAGTTTTAACTGTTTATATCTTATTAACAATAGGTATATCGCTTACCTTGAAATGGTCGGGACCGTAAATAAATGAAAAGTAGTTGGTAACCGACGGTGTTTGTGTCGTGTAACGAATTCATTTGTATTTCTTTAGAACTTAATACTCGGAAACTATATAATAAAAATTAATCGTTCGTATCACAATTCAAATGTTTTGTTGTGTCTTATTTATCTTTACGTAACTATTTTCAAGTCCTTGAAATTATGACAATTGTTTGAATGCAGCTATATTCTCGTATCAAATAAACTTAAACAAAACTTTTTTATTGATTGACATTATTTTAAAATACAAACAGATTTTTTCTAAATTATAATCACTTACCGATCGCATGGAAAAGTCAAATGTACATCTATCAGATACTTCATTACAAGACACTGAACAGTGCCTCGTGTCAGATCAACTATTGATGAACTACATAACAGAAATCAAACACTCTGTGCACGTAACGTCTGCACGAACAATTTATCTGTTGTTTGTCGAATTGTTATTACGGTTCATTTTGCACGATAGATACGCTAGTGGAAAAACACTCACGATGGATGGAATCGTACAGTACTTATCGATAGATAGATTTCTTCATATCTCCCACGATATGGTGTATGTAAATGCGTGATGGGCCGTCGACATAAAACAGATACGAGATTTTTGCGAAAAAACACAACGGCCTCAACTCGAAAACAACTCGGATGCGTAATTGAAGGTCGATCACGAGAACGCCTTTTTATTTTTAGTTCAATACTATCAAAAATACTTGTTTCCGTAATTTATTCTATCCAAACTGGTCATCGAGCCTAAAGTAAACCGACTTGCGTAATATCATGTTTTATTAATTAATATTTAGGTTAAGCGTTAATAATCTATTTAATATTCTCATTTAGTCTTTTTAAGACATAAACGAAAATTTGACATTGATAAGTGTATATGTCTTGTTTCTCAACTTATGTGACTCTTGTATTAATTTTATTTTTAATCTTATTCTGTCGAGCGAAGAAATCTTTTTCACGATAAGTGCACTGATGCATATTTTCTAATTATTTTATCCTCATTATTCGAGGAAAGGGTGTATAAAAGCTCTTGTGTAGATATGTCTATTTGTTTAACAATGTTAGTGTAGAGGTGTGTTCAAATTTGTCTTCATATCGCGAGTGTCGTATTTTATAGCCCATTGGCAATTTCAAGAAATTTGATGCAATTTGCTAAGTTATATAACACCTATTTCTCTCTAATAACAGCAATTTTATGCGCTGTTGTGTTCTGATCTGAAGGGTGTGGTAAGGGAGACATACTTTTCCGACGCATTCCATCTTAGTCCTCAGGGGTAGCAACGTATCTGCAGCTAACCTTAGGTGAGACTTCGATCTTACCTAGGGTTGCTCACAGATGTCCATGGGCGGCAGTAGCCACTTAGCATCGGGTGGGCTGCATGCTCGTTTGCTACTTTCATATTATAAAAAAAAGAAGTTGTCAAAGTAATACTGACCGATGACAATCGATGATAAAAAGATGGTTGTTTATACACTTTTCCTTTTGCCTCTGTTTCTGCTTAGGTCACTTTTCGGCATCATTGTTAAAATGTTTTTAAATATTAATATTTTATTCCGATATACACAAAAATAACATTTATCCAAAATATAGGACAATATTTTATATTTGATACACGTAGGTATTACTTTGTCGACAATCTCTTATTTTACTTATTTTATGTATATATTGATGTGGTTTTCCTGCTATGAGAATGTAGTCGAGTCAGATCAGAATCCTGTATTGATAATAAAAATGGCGACCGCAATCAAGTAAACAGGATCAAAGTCCGTTATGTATTAAAACCTTTGCGAATCACACTCTTTAAATCGGTAGTTCTTTAACCTGTAATCATCGTAATTAAAATTATTGAGAACTAATGGTATATAGAATATTTCAACGGGGGTAGCTAGGGTAACTCTTTGGTTCGAATCTGTAAGCACCACCGCTCCTATATCTGCCTAATAACAGCAGTGTTATGTGGTGTTGTATTCTGGTTTAAAGGATGTGGAAGGGATATACTTACAAGGCATTCAAACTCAGTCCTAAGTGATAGAAACGCATGTATGGCTAACCTCAAGTAAGACTGATCTTACCTAGGATTTATAACTTATCATCAGATGAACTGCATGTTCGTTTGCTCTTTCCTTATTATAAAGAAGAAAAAAACAGAAATTAGTTTTCTTCAACCATTTTTACAATGTAGAGTTCTTGATTTAACAATGTCTTTAGTTGTTCCAGAGAGGACGTTTAAATATTGTATGACATATATGTTACCAATTAATATTATAATTAGCTATTACTAACATGTTACTAACAGTTATCGAAATGTGGAGTGCGTTCCATGTTGTTTGTCATCATCCTTTGCTAAAGTAGATGACTCATTTTACCTAAACCATATTTTAAAATCGAGGAAAATCGACAACACTGCAAGTGAATATTGCAAGTATTGTTGCCATCTGAAGGAAATAAAAGGTTTTGTCGGTCAAAACGGATGATATCATTCTAGCCGTATTTTGCCTGTACATATTAGGATTTGTCTTTTATGGAATTTAATGCATGCAAAAACCAATAATTGTTCACTGCATCTTTAATGGCATATCATATATAGTAAAATATATGAGAAATAACTAACGTTTAAATCGAGAGCCGTCTTTGTAAATTTCCTTTTCTAAAGTGGGTCTTTTTTTGGGTTCCGTTCCCAAATGGTAATAACGGAACCCTATTATTAAGACTCCGCTGTCCGTCTGTTTGTCCGTCTGTCTGTCACCAGGCTGTTTTTCATGTACCGTGATAGACTGTTGAAATTATCACAGATGATTGATATTTGTGTGGCCGCTATAAGAACAAATACTGAAAAAAAATATTTAAGGGGGGCTCCAATACAACAGACGTGATATTTTTGCCATTTTTATAGATAATGCTACGGGACCCATCGTGCGCGAGACCAACTCGCACTTGGCCGGTTTTTTCTATTGACGTGTTTAGTTATTTTCGAAAATTTCTTTTCATTTCCCTTTGTCAGCCATTCGATCCGGAGTTGCGGTTACTGTGACCTTTCAAGTTCATTCGTTCACTTGTTTGTCTGCATTATTATCGTCAAGTGATAACTTAACGACGTCAATGCATACGTTATTTCGATCTTTATTGGATTACAACCATACTGCCGTAGGGTATTATGTGAGGAAGCCGATAAGGCTGTGCGTTTCGCACGTCTTCCGCGCCTGCAACGTTATGTGAACAACGGAGTGTCCGTTTCGTGAGCGATTACCACGTTGAAAGATACAAGTCATTGTATAAGTAGAGGAGGGTAAAATGAGAGTCATAAAATGAAGCGAGGCTATTGATATTGTCTCTCCTATAAGCAATTTGCAAACATTACGTTTTATAATAAATTAACACCGTAAAACAAAAATTCTTAGGGTTTACTCTTCCTCAGTAAGGGTTGTCCCTGAATTTGTGTCCGCGTCAGGTTTGAGACAAGAACAATAGAACATTAACAATTGAAAACACGGGGTCTAAACAAAATGTAAATATGTGCCGAATTTCAGTCCAGTCATAATATTTATCATTCACGTAAAATGCTTCCACTGTCGAAGTACGAACAGTTAACCATCACTGTCATTTATTTGCAAATCTACTGAATCTACTTGCCTTATTAATGATTGAGGCAGTGCAGCGGCATGGGCATTGTAAACATGGCTGATTCGTCAAACGGGACTAATGAGTAGATGATGAATAATAATCTACACGGTCATATTAACATGTGTTTGGCGTTTACACTGATTTCGTAAATGAGATATAACTTAGCTAAGTCTGAATGAATCAATAAATCATACAGTTAACACCAAGGTGATACCTTTCGAATCGAAGTGATTAACGATAATACACGTAATTATTAATAATACAATACAAATTGAATGTTGTTAAGCATTATAATAATATGTCGAGGTCGATCATGTCTCAAGTGGCGTAGGATGTGTATTAAATCAGGAGTCGAAATATTCACTTCATAAATCTTTAACATTGACACACTGATAGATAATTCATACCGTTAGTTTGGTAAAAAAGTATGAAATGTTGCACCGTTCCATCTAATAAAATAATACAATAATAATAAAAATCGTTTAAAGTCGTACACATATCACCCTAAAAATAAAAAGTAACTAATGAAAACAAGAAATTAACAAGTGAAATGTACAGCATTAATAAAAAAAGACATGATTTTCTGAAAGTTTAAGAAACCGAATGTTGGTAGAGATATACGTTTTGTAAGTGAAAAAGGGGCCGTCTTTTGTCGTAGGAAAATAAATATGTAAAATATACAGTCGAATAAATTGAAACATAATTTAAGAATATGAAGTTTTTCTACTGCAGGAAATCGTGTTGTTTAGAGTCTAATACTTTCTCATCTTTTAACCTGAGGCCCCAAGTAAAATATATAATATCCTATGTAAAATCTTTAATTTCGTATAGTTATGTTTTTAATAATTAATTAATTGAGAAATTTTAATTTGGTTCTTTAAAAATCCGTTCAGTAGAAACCAGGTCCACTGAACGGATATATTAAACGATACTCCTCAAGTTTTCTAATTAAGTTCCTATACAACGATTTATGTAAGTAAACAATTAAAATTCAAGGCGAAGTCGTTAATGTTATTTTTAAACTCCAACACGTATTGGAACACGATGAACCACGTTGAACCGACCCGTAACAACGAAATTGTGTCACGATGTATTAATAGATTAGCATTGTATTGTATTGTATTGTACAACAAATGCGCAAATGTTTTTAACTCTATTGAACAAGAAAAACAAATGGTTGATAACGACGGTGTATGAACACATGTTTCTGAAATAACTCGGTTGCCCGCCGCCTTCACGATTGTTTCCCTCTTGCAAATATCTGTTGTGTGTGAAATTTTCACTAATGCATTGCTTGTATTGAATAGTTAACACAACACAAAGACGCAAATTGTACGGAAGAGCCTGATAAAAAATAATGCTTTTTGTTTTTATCTTTTTAACGTATGAAGTTAAAATTATAAAAAAATATAAGACGGTATATTTAGAGTTTTCAATTGCAAGCCTTTTTTGATTTTGATAAAACTGTATCTTAAACCTATACATGAGAAATTTTGAATTGTGCGGTTATTCCATGTACAGCGGCGATATTTACACACACATTTTAACAATAATGACGGCATGCGTTGTTTCAACTGGTTGTAAATTGAAATTGATAAATTCCGCAATAATATTGAGTACATTGTACGACTTTACAATGATACCGAATTCTATCTTGTTTACTTTTATTGACACGGCATCGTACCACGCAACTTTTATTACATTCAATTTATTCATTTTAATAAGTTACGCCTCACCGTTATCGCTTGTTTGTTGACGAATTATAATGTATGAAGTTCAATTAAAATTTTATAGTGTAACCTGCGATAACTCGTGGCAAATAAATATGATATGTGTAATTGTGTACGTATATTTACGTATATATGTCTACAATACATCCACTAACCGTATTGTAATTGTAATAAATAAATTGGCAGTTCATTTTCATACAATGGCTCGGGCACGTATTAGAATTCGAGCTTGTGTAACTGGATCGTAAACAAAAGAGGTCCACTCTATTATTAGAACAATTAGTAGTAGTGCGCTAACTTGCTAGAAGCTGTTCTTTTTTTTTGTACCAATGATAATAAAGTCCGCCGCCGCTATATATGAGGATGATGTCATAGCACTCGTAGCGAGAAGATTTATGGTTCATTTCAACTTATATCTTGACTATTTATTTACTCACAATGACATTGAAACCTGCTTTATTTGAATTAAGCATTGTGCGATTAATTGTTTTTGTAATAAATTATTATGATAATTATAAGCAACACTTACCTGATACTGCTTTAAGTTGTAGTCTCCAACCGGACATAAAAATATAAGCACTTGTTTATCATTGTTTTTCCTTATCATTAGATTTGAGTGCGGGCAACCTGTTTGTTACTGAAGTTAATTCTGATAGTAATGCTATAAACATTACTATCAGATTGACATCACTGAATACAATTCTGAAGTTTGCTTAGAAGAGCGCGTGAAAATATCGTCCGCATCGTGTAAACCAGAACACAGAAGTGATACGCTTTTGTATTCTGGTTTGAACGATTTGATAAACAAGGCATTTTAATAACATTAGTTTTCTCCTAGTTTTCTGCGATAGCAATGCACGTGTGATCGACTTTAGAGAAGATTTTTAGTCTATTACCTTTTTGGTTGATTGTTCATACATACCGCTTTGTGAAATAGAAACTAATTTACGTGAGATGAAATACGAGAAATACCATTTTGCTACTTGAATTCTGTTACACACAGAAGTCGGTTAATTACTTGGTGGTAATCGGTCAGTTAATTTACAGTGGCGTCATTTGGTAGGGAGGCACGCGAAAATTGTCTACGCCAGTTCTGGTCGGGCGTCGCAGCAAAAGCAACGCGACAGGTTTTTATCACGCGCCCTTGGACTCATTATATCATCGCCTGCTGTATTTGGTGCGTGACTGCGAAAAAAGTTCACTGCACTCTTGATGGGGCCATTGCACTGATTTTGTACTTCGAACACAACACTCTTGCGCACCGATGCTGCGTCGTACGATTTCGGTATCGGCGGTATCACCTCGTGAATCTTATCACGGCCTCCTGACATATTTCTCGTGCTCTCCAACGTTATCTAATTTACCCACTGACATGCAAACGTTGACACACGCGATAAGTCTTCGCTGTTTAATTTATGTTTTAGCTATTAGCGGGTGAGTGATGTGCTCCTAATCACTGTTTTCCTCTAGCGCCTTCGATGTCATAGCGCAAATAGCGACGTTCCCAATCTCGCGAGAATCTCGCCAATTGAGACTCACCGGAGTTGTTTCGTCGGAGAAACTCAGTGGCGCCCCGTCAATCTGCAATTGTGACGCCGTCGTTGCGTCCGAACGGGAACCGGTGTGGGCCGGTGGTATTTAGCATCCAGATACTTTACACTGAAGGTCGTAGCACCCACGCTAACGAGATCTCACCAGCCCCTCTATTTATATCTCGCTCTAATTATAAATTCACAAAATTTAGTCCAGACTGCTTTTAGTCTGAACGCCTCCCGGACCTAAGCTCAGCTCCTGACTCACGCGTACGAGGGCCTAACAGTTGATCTCTTTCAATCGTCACTGCTCACATTCCGTAGGTGGAAAGGCAAATAGCTACTACCCATTTAGATTGAAGTACTTTGTTGTATTATAAATCATGCATCACATTCCTCGAATGACGTGCGTTGCTGACATTTTTATAAAACTTGCAATTTATAAGACTTTTTTACGCAATATCTATGTTGAACTTTGCGATATCCGCATTTTACTGTCACATTATAATGTAATGTCCTTATTAAATCTGTTTGATTAATGTTGCTTTGTGTTTTCATTATTGTTTTATACGTACGTAACGTATTTTATTGCAACATTTATCGCGTGTAGGTTAATTGTTTCGTTCCTCATAAAATTAATTGTTGTTTTCATATAAGTTGTGTGGTCCACTTTGGGAATATTTAAAAATAGTTTATTTTGAAACGTAATTGGTACTGACTTACTCTGGTACTTGTATTTTCAAATTTTACATCTTTTACATCAACACTCCACGGCCTTTGAGCCGTTTAGATGTTTGGTTTTGTTAAGCCCTCTCTTATCTTTCTAACATTTTTATATTTTCTTTCGACAATCATAATATACTTTGTATTATGTACCGTACCATTTAGTCTTTAGCTAACTTCGTAAACACGCTTTGAATCTCATATATTATTTATGGAAATAAATACGTAGCCAAGCAACCAATAAAACCTCGTGTGTTTGGTTTGCAAATTGTGTAGGTGGATAATATCGTATATTTTTTAATAATTTATCCTTATTCTTATTTATCACAAGAACATAATACGGGTTTACATATTATATGAAAATAGAACTTGTATACTTGTATAATAAACAGTGCATTGTGATGAAACTATTTAAAATTTCAATATAAATATTATATTTTATACAACATTCAGAATTTATTTGTTTAGCTGCGATTATTGTCTTGTCTCATTATTTACTTTTCCTCATTGCTGTAAGTAAACAGGTCATATTATATAATTGCAGTTTTAAATTCAAAACCTTGCCAAAAAATAATGTACGAGTAGTATTTTGGTATTTTCCTTCAAAAGTTATTTTATATTCACGTAAAATACACTTATATTATTAAAAAAACTTTGTTTTTAATCCGAACCTTTAAGCAATTTATATAATTTTATTTAAAAAGAAGCTTATTGTTTAGAAAAAAGGTTTTCTGTCGCTTACTAAACCTGTTGTGAAAAGCGGTTTTGAGACGGATTATGGAAACAAGAGCTTTGTTTATGTCGCTCATGCTTAGAGTAGGTACTAGAGTTCAGGGTGCATACGCGGGCGGCGTGGCGTGTTGACGTTGACGACGTTGACGCATGCGCCGCCATTTTAAATAGGACGTGCGCCCGCGCAGACCATCAGTCGCCCCGTAGATCGCGTACGCACAACATCATCGCTCCTCTTGCACGTATCGTATCGACCGCGCGCGACTTAGTTCCACGCCAGCCGCCATCGGCACACGACGTATTACGCATATATATTGTACATACATTATACACCGTGACCCTGAAAATTAGTTCGTTCGCCGCTGAAACATGATTGACGTCGTACCGCTGCAACCGAGAGATGGCTGCCTGTACGAAATCAGACAAAAGGGACAGAAAAATCCCTGTTACGTGGTCGTGCCTAATCCAGAAGTACGTTTTCGTTTGTTATGTCGTATGAGTGTTACTTACGTGTAAAAATAATTAAGAAACTTGCGTAAATAGTGGACAGCCCAATCGCGACGCCGAATTTAAACGTTACATTATCAAACTATATTTTTATCGTTGTATTGTCGTAAATTTTAAATAATCCTTGATTATTTATAAATAAATTTATCAATAACGCCTTAGTGATTAAATTGTTCACAATTTTATACGTTTATCGTAGTGAATTAATGAAAATGTCCAAGTGCTAACAGTGGCGTATGTATTGTTTCAGGATCTGGTTAAGAGCCACTTGATGTTCGCGGTGCGCGAGGAGGTGGAAGTGCTGAAGGAGCGCATCGCCGAACTCATGGAAAGGATCAACCAGCTCGAAGTGGAGAACAGCTACCTACGCGCGCACGCCAGCCAGGACACGCTGGCGCAGCTGCCGGCCGCGGGCGCGAAGCCGCCGCCGCAGCCGCAGGGCCCCCAGCCCCCCGTGTCGTAGGGGGTCGTGGGGGGTGCCTCGCCCGCCGGCGGACGCCGGCCCGGCCAATCCGGCCTCCCCCCTCGGCGCGCGCTCCACGCGGGACCCGGGGAGTCACTATGGCTGTGCTATGTTAATTCGTAGGTTAACAGACGAGCGCCGAGGGACCCGCGCCCGGGCGCCGCAGTGCCCACCGGGCTCGCGACTAGCGCGTCGCCGCGAGCGGCGCCCTCTACTGGCCCGTAGTCGCGCCGTAGAGGTCCGCGCTCGGCGACCCTATAAGATATTATTATGCTTCGGATTCATAGAAATATATTTTTCTGTTATTTAATCTTTAGGGTGCAGAATTTCGTGCTAACTGCCATGCTTTTGCTACGCATCTCGGCGACGAGCCGTTTAGTGTTTCGATGTACGTCGTCTCTATGATTTTCGTTCGGTTTAAACATTTAGGAGGTAACGCTATCCACGTAATGTATTCCATGTAAGTTATCTCGTAAGGCGTGTGTTTATAATAATTGTAATAAAATAGTTGAATATTCCTACGCATTGAACTATGACTGTTAATTTATTTTCTATTTTTTTATGTATGTAATGTTAAGTTATTTATCGAGTTTACCGTGTTACATTTAAATCGCAAGTGTTTGTCGCTCGTCAGCCCAACAATAATGATCTGTCGGTAGGATGAGTGTGTTTGGCGCGGTGTAGCCGTGTAGTGTAGCGTCGTAGGCGGCGGTCGAGAGCGGTGTAGCGGCCGCGGTTGCGAATGCTGGCTTTAGTAAATTTTGCACGCTGAAACTGAAAATATACTATTTTTATTCCAACCCTATGTATCGATAATAGAGGTTATAGCAATTTAACATTGTATTTTTTTAATGATTAAAATTGTTTGTATATAGTACAAGTTGTAATAGAATTGTGAGTCGGAACGATGTACATAATGAGAGTATGTGATTGTAGGAGCCGATTATCGTATAGTCTGCCTTGAAAGGAGCGCAACCGATGCTATCGTTAAACGTGTAAGTTAAATATTCGCTGTATTTAAACTCGCTTCATTGTTTATTGATAAACATACGAACAAAGCGGCTAGGGACTGTATGGATTGTTATAGGTTTTGTAATTGAAAGTTTATGGAAAGTGCGGAAGACAGAGTATAGGAAGGCGTCCCGGCGCCGTGTGACTATTTCATAGAGTAGAATTTTGTACAAGGCTACACATATGTATAGATGATGTTCTATTAGGTATTCGTGATTATTGTGAATATGCAGTAATTTACTCCTAAAGCATTGCTAGATATGAAATATGATATATGATTCTGAAATTGTAAATATACTGTAAACAGAGAATGTCCATGTAGCTTATGTTGACCAGAAAGGTTCCTCGTACCCAATAAATGCAAAACAACTCAATTTATTGTTTCTTTTACTTACCCAAAAACAGGACAAGTAACTGTTCATTACACTTACATTAATAACTGGTTTCGAAAATGGAATGTCTAATGTTAACTTGATGTGAATTTTGAATTTTATTTACACAGATTACTGTAAAAGATATTCGATGAAGGAACGTACTTGAATACAGATGCATTGATTCTTTTATTATATAAAGCTGTATGTAATACAACTTTAAACGATTTACCTTGTATCACACACATAATAGGTGAACAACTGAAAGAACACGATATGTATGTTAAATAATAAAAACTTGATTTTACACCTTACTGAGTCAGTAATATCTAGGGTATAATGCAGAAAAAACTCTATACTGTTCATCCATCCATCCATCCATCAGCCCTTGAAAGTCCACTGCTGGACATAGGCCTCCCCTAATCTGCGCCACTCCGACTGTTCATCCGTCTGCCCAATTTTTCAAGAACGTGTGTTTTGTAACAAAAGATATCGTCGTTTAAGTTCTAGCACCGCGTAAGTCATTTTTTGGCGGTAATGAAATTTTGAAAATCATCGTCATTGGAATCGAAATACGCGTCGTT
>MOOZ01002041.1:619093-640735 GCA_002930495.1 Cecropterus lyciades
GCTAACTCCTACCGCTTAGGCAGGCAGTACCCTTGCACCATGAAGATTGAGGAGTTGAAGGTCAAATTTTTTGTCATATTATGCCTTTCTAAATAGTAAAGGTAAACTTCAAGTTTCATGAGAATCTAGTTCGCTGAACCTAAGTTATCAACAATTTTGGAAAAAAAAACAGGGGTAATGTTGAGGGTTTTATTTTTTTTACGAAGAACCCTTTTTTTTTTTTTTTTTTGGGGAAACCTTCAAAAGGTACACCGAAGCCTTGGGGGAGACTCCGGGTTATGTGGGATTTTTACCCACTAAAACCCCCTCGGTGGCCTTCCTCAGCGCTTGCAGTGTGTGAGTTTGATCTCCTGTGGAACGCACCGGTGCCCCCTAGCGCGGCGCCCCTCACGGGCTCTTCTCTTGGGGGAAGTGCACCTGTCCCCCTGCACCTTCCGGTGTGTACGACAACATGCAGCCACACGATTGTTTATTGATTACAGATTACGAAGAACCCTAAGTATTTTTGAAAAATAAAAGTAGCCTAAGTTACGCCCTATGATATCAGCTATCCAGTAGTGAAAGTCCCGTTAAAATCAGTCCAGCGGTTTCAGAGATTAACCGGAACAAACAGACAGACAGACAAAAACTTTAGTAATTGCTGTTTTGTTATCAGTATCGTATATACTTCGATATGCATTTGGTAAAAAACTGTTATTTTGATATTACAAACAGACACTTCAATTTTATTTATATGTATAGATGTATACATTCACTTTATTATTTAAAAGTATCAATTTAATAGTTTAGTAACTAAACAATAAACTATTGGGACATAGACAAGAAATTATGAAGTCTGTACTTCTATACTAATATTATAAAGCTGAAGAGTTAGTTTATTTGGTTGAACGAGCTAATCTAAAATTATTTTCGTAATTCATCTAACTTTGGATATTATTTTTAGGATTTCTAATTTATATATTAAAGTGTTCTAGACTATTCTAAAAAATCTTTTTAATATAATACAGCGTATTAAAACAAAAAAAAGCAAATTAAAAGAAGAAAAATTTTGTCCCATAAATGCGACATAAGCACTTAAAGGGTTAATAAACTGAAAGGTTTATATTTTTTTAACTGCCATCTACTGACCTTTACCTTGAACTAACAATATTTCTCTATATATTACTAGATGGCGTTACGACAGCAAACAAATAATGTAGCAAATTATAGAAAATAACATTTATTTATCTCTCGGGTAATCTCAGTGCCCATAATAATCTAGTTTCTTAATATTTTCTGTAATAAAAGTTAATTTAAGTTCTTAGTTTAAACTATTACATTAAAAAGCGACAAATAAAATACTACAAAGAAACACGTTACGGAAATGACTCTATTCCTTACTGGAATCATTCAAACTATTGTAATCATTCCATTAAGAAATAAATGTCTTTATTCTAGACTAGGTGAAACAATTATAGACATTATAAATAGAAGGTTGTGGAATGTTTCTTATAGATCTAGAACGTCGTATTTGTAAACAGCGACATCTAGTGTCGAGTAGCACAAAATACCGAATGATAAAAATGAAGAAAATCAGGTCACGATTAAATAAAATGTAATGGTGTAAAAAATGTGTGAATTAGTTTCAATTTATCTTTCTTTTTTTAATAATAATTATTATTATTTTCTTGCAATATATTTAAGGTGTACGCCCGAATCGTCTATGGTACCTACAGTAAAGTGTCAACAGTAATGCCTAGACTTGACACTGATAGCTAGCCGGTTGACGTCATCAACTTATGTTCAATGTTGTTTCCAAATAAATATAATGGTTTGAATATTTAAAATTATTATGGATAATATGACTCTTAAAGAAATTCAAACCAAGCTTTTGCAATGGGAAGCAGTGGACAACCCCCTTGCGCCGCTTACGTCCAGCCAGAGAGAGGCTATACTTGACTTAGAAGCGCTCATGACTGGTGCTCCTACAGATTCTGAACAGGTATTTTACAGAATATTTAAACTACATCTAGTTTAAATTCTCAATTTTGTACTTCCGTTTATAGATTAAACAGTGCTTATAATAATGTTTTAGACTCACACCTTTCAAAATATGATGTTTAAACTTCACATAGTGCTGATTACTGTTTAATTTTTTTCAGTAATGAAACAATTATATAAACTTATTTGTTTTCTTCTTCTTCTATAATATAATAGTACCATTTAAGTTTGATTATAGGTGTGGCTCTGCTAACTAATTTCTGCTTACGAGCAGTGTTACTATATAGTTTGTTGTATATTCCCAAAACTTCTTTTGTACCACCACAAGAGCCATTAAATTATATGTTAGACCACATAATAGTGTACTACTGTACTTAAGATTACATCCATAGGCCTATATATTCATATTTCAATAACACTTAAACATATTTAAACATTTGTTCCATGCTTGTAAATAGGATTGCATCAGTTACACTTATCTTAATGTGGTTTAACATGGACATTATTTAATAATGCATTATAATAATTACTGTCAAGTCGTTTGGTCGACGTTTCGGGTGATCCAAGAGCTGGCACGCATTTAGCGTAATGTATTGGTATAGCCATTCAAGAAGGAAATGCTGCCAGCATCCTGGGAACCTTGCCCAGAAACAGTGACATAGATAATATTTTATGGTAATGTTTTTGATTATATATTTATGTTTTTCTTTTTCATATATATGTAATACATTTTGTAAATAATTTTTCTTGTGTTATATATTTTAGATAATTGTAAATATTGTTTTATGACTTATGTTAAATTATTATGAGAATTATTAAAAAATGATAATGTGCATAATTTTAAATTAAGGGTTAAGTTGGTGTCAAAATGTGATGGCTGGTGAACGAAAAATAAAAGTCCACTAATTTCAATTTTCTCCCTATGCTAAGAAGCTTTAAAGGATCTGGACCCCTTAAAACCCTTTTTATATACACCAGTGTTTATGATTATTGAAATGCATCATACTATAACATACTTTTTATATTTCAGGATAAAGTTGATAAAGTCGAGAATGAAACAGATATACCCTCTGTGGAAACAACATATGACTTCTTGGACTGGTATGAGAGTCTGCATGAAAATAATGCAAAGATCGATGATGCACCTTATGAGGCATATTATAAGCAGCTGGAAGACAGGAGAAATGAGTGTGTGGCTTTAAACAACCAGGTATGGAATATATTTCTTCAAAATATTCGTTATAATCCCTAGTCTATTTGAATTTGTGTACTGATGTCCATGGGTGGCACTGACCACTTGTCGTCAGATGGACTGCATTCTCGTTTGTTTCTTTATTCTGTTTAAAATACACATGTGTTATATATTATGAGCTACATATTAGTATGAAACAATAGTGATCCACTCACACTAACATTTGACAATAAATTCTAACATAATATATAACAATCTTTCGAAAACGCATTTCTTTAAAAATTTCTAGAGGAAGTGTCATTCAAACTGTGTTTATGGTAAGATATATCCACGTTTCAGATTGCTGCAACAATGGCAGACCTAGACAAGCTGAATGATGAATATAACCTGGTGTCAAACAAGACAAATGCTTTGCACACTATGAGTGAACAACTATTGGCTGATCAGAATAAACTGTCCAGTATTGGTATGTATTTTGTCAAGATTGCGTACTCTATCTGACTAGATCATGAAAATGTATCAAGATCATGTGCTGTATTCGACGACCCATGTGGTGGAGTGGTCACAATACTGGTTGACACGCATTGGGTCCCAGGTTTGATCCCCGGCCAAACAGACACCTGAATGATGAGTTTAAATTTCTGTTCTGGGTCTGGGTGTTTGGGGGATTTCTACCTGCCAGAGCTATGTTGCCTCATGTATCACTGTCTCAATTTGGGATTCCCAAAGCGGTCACTATCGACTCCTTTGGGGACCAGACAACTGCAAAGTTTTTAAATTGGTAAGTATTTTATGTCAATAGGAAAACTAGAGATAAGATTTTTAAAGTAATTTGACAGTGGGGATATATGAGAAAAAGGGGTTTCTTGCCCAAAATAGTTTGGGATTCCCTGAACACTAAGAATTATTCTTAAAAGGTAAAAGGAGGTAATGTGATCTCTCCATTAAGTTATATATGCTTATGATATTCTAGGCGACGACATAAAGCAGAAGCTACATTACTTCACACAAGTGGAGCACCTGTCCCAAAGGCTGAACAGCACCACCATGTCGGTCAACAGTGAAGCATTCTTCAATGTGCTGGCTAAGATTGACGAGTGCTTGGATTATATGAGGGCTAATGTGAGTTGTTTATTTTACAAGATAATGATAATGTTATGTTGTAGTATTCATTGCACGGTCAGATGTAATACTACTTTCAATAAGCAGGGCAATGAGGCAGAAACCTTAAAATTAATTTAATGTCATAATTGAGAGTGATAAGTTGTAAATGACAAAAACCTTTCACAATGTCACTGTGTCATTTCCACCATATTTATTTAAGCCCTACAGCAATATTAACTGCTTTATTTAGGTAATAAGGGAATTGGAGAAGGAAGGAAGTTATAGGATATTATAGGTCATTTAACTACGTCTAGAGACAATGTATTTATGTCCAACTTCTACCAGTACTACAATTCTATTTGTGGCAGATTCAGGTGCCATAGATATTAATTAGTCTATCAAAAAAACTGCACACTTGTTTGCTTTTCACTCACTCATTCACTTGAGTAATTTCTATGCATATTGTAAACATAAAAAATTGTTCATACATTCAACTGTAACACATAATTCAGTCCCATTATTTTCTAACATTTCAGAGTACATTCAAAGAGTCCCACACGTACCTAGTGAAGTACCGTCACTTGCAAAACCGGGCGATATCCCTCATCCGCTCCTACGTGACGCATGTATTGAACCATGCGACAGAACAGGTGTTAGCTCCAGACGAGCCCGATCAGGAGAGCATGGACACAGCATATGCAGTGTACTTTGGGAAGTTCCAAGCGGCGACGCCCAAATTGAAAATGGTTATAAGCGAGATTGAGAAGCGCGCGGAGACTAATGAAGAGTGAGTTCTTTAATTTTTTGGAAGGTGAGAAGGGTGGCAATAAGAAAGAGACATTTTTTAATATTTTTTAATGAATACATTACATACATAAATTGAGATATACATTAATCCTGTTATAAGGTTGTAAGGTTAGGTTTATTAAGTTGAAACACCCTATTGGAATTTATTTGAAGTCCAAACATCAGAGTCCATACACCAAGTAAAAACGGGTATAAGTCTGAATATAGCCACTGGCAAAAGTGGCAGGCTATTACGGTATAAGTTTGATATTTATCACTCTAAAACTCATCAACCATTTCACGAGGGGCACAGAAATGCGATGTAATTTTGTCTCCATGTTTATCGTCCAAACTTATACCCGTTTTTTACTAGGGACACAGATAAGCGGTAATGTTGTCTTCACATTTTTCAAACATTCATATTAATGCTGTACTGTTCCCCCCAGCTACGCGTCCCTGCTATCGGACATGCAGCGCGAGTACGCGGCGCGGCGCTCGCGCGTGTCGGGCGGCGCCACCGCCGGCGCCGTGCGCGCGGGCGCGGCGCGGGCGGCGCGCGCGCGGGACCACTGCGCGCTGCTCCGCGCCGCCTGCTCGCTGCTCGCGCTCGCCTGCCGGGACGAGACGGCGCTGTACCACCACTTCTTCACCACCGCCAGCCCCGCGCTCGCGTGAGTACCCCGTCCGCCATCGACCACTGAGCGCTGATCGCGCTCGCCTGCAGAGAAGGTACGGCGTTGTACCATCACTTCTTTTTGACTACTAGTCCTGCGCTCACGTGAATGCACTGTTTTTCGTAATGCTCATTGCGGTAGTACGTAGTACAATTAAGCACTGTTTATTTTTTCGCGTCACCTGCTCGCTGCTCGCATCCGTCGTAGTAAAGAGACGCCGTTGTATCATAATTATTTGTATCGTACAAAGATATTTTCACCGCGTGCGGTCGCATGCCAAAGTTTAATATTTATTTTCCAGGGAATACCTACAAAGTTTGTGCAACGGCCTATACGAGACGCTCCGGCCGCACATAATCCACATCAACCACCTGGAGACGCTTGCCGAGCTGTGCGTCATCCTGCGGGTCGAGGTCATCGAGGAGCAAGTTAACAATGACCGTGAGACATTGCTTTTGTGTAATTTACTTTAGGTATAAAACAAATTCGTATAAATATAAATAGCTTTAGTTCTTTAATATACTTCATAAAAGGAGGAGTTCCTCAAATCGACTGTATTTTTCCCCTTTTTTGATTTTGTCATATTGAAAAAAAAATTTTTTTTCATATTTCTTTTATATTATTTATAATTTATTAAACACAAAGATAACATACATAACTGATTTAAAAAGATTTTGTAATTTTACTTGTTCAATCAATTCTTGTCAAGAGTATTTTTTTTAATCCAGTGGTTAGTTTATGTAAATCACAAATAATGCAAAGTTCGGTGCGTGAGGATACAGTTAGTATTGTGTGTCGTGATATGGAACCTAAAAAAGAAAAATTAACTAGACGTAGGGTAGATAGGTTAATCTACCACTAGTGGTTGTCAACGGTTTCTCCCCGCCACCGCAGTTTCGCCGTGACCACGATCCATGTAACTGGGTCGAAATATCGGCAAAAAAAAAATTAAACCCATATATCGTGAGTAGTAGTGAGTATTAAAGAGAGTAGCGTGTGGCCACTTTGACTGTATCGGGACGACTGCTCTGCTGCGGGTCGCGGAATACCGCGCTTCCCGCTCCGTCGCCCTGGTGAAGTAGGTAGAGGATGTCGCGCCCCGCAACCCGCACCCTGCTCTGAAGGTGTAGCAGGCGCAGAATTATTCCCAGTAGTCCCCTCTAGCCCCGCCCCGGCAGTGACAGCTGGAAATAGGCTAGTTGACCAAATTTCAAAAACCGCCTAATACGGATTATTATTATTAATTATTTTATTAATTATTTGCATTGCATTTTAAAATTTAAATATACTTCGAAGACGCACATCACAGACATGGCGTCTTGAATGACGTGATGCCGTGCCTTCGCCGTACTTCGTTTCTATGAAGATGTCATATACAACAACGGCGCTTGCCACGGCGTGACGACATGCTTCCTGATCGGCGTTCACTGTCACGTGACTGAATGTCTATTTTTGCCGAATTTTTATTTCCTAAAAATATTAATAATCCTCATTTCTTATAATAAATCATTTAGTTTTTTGTTGTCAATACAAGATGATCATTCATGAGAAACTACAGTCTATCCGATTCAGTCTCAGTGGACACAATCCTATTGCTTTTCAGTTGTCACCGGGGTGACAATGTATGCCGACTAATCCCCCAAGGCCGTGGCGCGTTATAATTATATAAGGATAATTGTAAATGAATAGTATCGTATTCCATCCGCCAGCGGCGCTGTCGGCGCTGGGCGCGGCGGCGCGCGCGCTGCTGCAGGACGCGCAGGAGCGGCTCGTGTTCCGCGCGCACGTGCACCTCCGCGCGGACGTGCTGCACTACCGCGCCGCGCCCGGCGACCTCGCCTACCCCGACAAGCTGCTCATGATGGAGGTGAGTGCCCAGCGCCGTGGACTGTGGCCTGGAGAAGACCCGTGCCCGACAGTGGGACAGTGATGGGTTGACGACGAAGTAACTGGCAGGTCTGGTATGATGAGACGGGACAGAGAGAGAGGGAGAGAGTCAGCTTGTGTTTGTAGAGGGACGAGGGAGGAACAATAAATGCATAGCTACTGCGCCGTCACCGCCCTTGCTGTGATAGGGGAGGAAGACGCAGCTTGCATTTCTGCGAGAGGACGGGGGGGGTTTAAAAATGCAATGACCACTGCTCCATACGTAATCGTTTCTCTGTGGCGGGGCGAGGAAGCGCAGCATGCATTTGTAGGAGGGGACAAAAAATGCAATGACGCAGGTCCGTACACCTCTGCACGAACGTGCTGTTCTAATGCGCCGTGGCCGAGGACCTCGGCTACCCCGACTAGCTAGCTGCTCATGGTGGAGGTGCGTGGGTACTTTGATACCAGTATCAAAGTATATACCCAGTATTGACGTGCAAGTAACCCAAGTCCATACTACTCATAAATTAATCGTTACCTAATACACCACGTATTAGGTATTGACGCGCACAAAACCTAAAAATACTATTTTGTCATAAGATTAAGTAGCAAACGAGCATGCAGTCCACCTGATGTAAGTAGTCACTGCCGCCCATTGTCATCTGTAAGCAACTTCATACAGAACAGGGGTTCTATCTGAAGTCAACCACAGATGTGTTGCTACCACACCCATTCCATCGAAACGCAGGAAGCGTGAAGCAGCACGCTGGAAATAGATGTGGCGGTGGTACCACCTCGGTCGAACTACTATGATTTTATCACCTTCAAAATTAATTAAAGTAATCCAAAACATTGTAAATGCTTGCATAAAGAATCTTAATAGGGATTTAATGTAAATGTGGAAAAGTGGTCGAGAATGTAATATTTAAGGCTTGTTCGTTATTTGTTTTGTACCATGTAGATTTTTTTTATGTCTAGAAGTAGCATGCTGCATAACTGCATGCTCATTTGCAGTCTACCTGATGGTAAGTGGCCATTACCGCCCATGGACAAACATATTCAATCATATCTAGTATGATTGAAATCTACCCCTAAGAACTAAATATGTATCTATTATCATGCTAAACTTTCACAGTTACGATTCAAACGACCTGTTTCTCCATTAGCGCTCCTTGAATTAATGTGGTATATGTTTCATCCCACTGCTGTTAAAAATCCGTCTCAGCTGAGGTCAAAGATGTTATATTAATATCTCTGTAAACGAATGGCTCAATAAGATCTATGCCAATTAGTTAACATTGTGTTTACGGCAAATTGAAGGATACGATAAGTCATTATGACTATTCACATGAATTAAAATGTCATTTATTTTCTTCTAAATATCGTAACTTAAACTAGAAGTGACAAATGTTTGGTAATATTACTTATGAATATATTTTACAGCAAATCGCCATGTCCCTGCAAGAGCAGAGTCTGAAACGAAGCGATTCCCGCAATTCGATGGTTTCGGACGTGTCAGCAACTTCACAAGAAGTGGCCAACATCAACGTGGAAGCCCAGAGACGACCGCAGGCGTCGCCGGCTGACCTCCACGGCATGTGGTACCCAGGTGTCAGGAGGACCTTAGCAGCACTATCGAGGCTGTACAGGTGCTTGGAGAAGAGAGTGTTCCAGGGATTGGCCCAAGAAGCGATATCACTGTGTGTCCAGAGCATAGATAACGCAGCGAAACAAATATCGGAAACCAAAACACATATAGATGGACACCTTTTCCAAATTAAGCATCTCCTCATCTTGAGAGAACAGATCGCACCCTTCCAAGTGGATTTTGTTATCAAAGAAACGACCTTAGACTTCAGTAATATGAAGAATGCAGCGTATGGCCTCATCCAGAGACCAAGGCAGATATTCTCACTAAACAGCAATAATGCTTTGTTAGAGTTTCTATTAGAGGGCACTCCGATGGTGAAGGAGCATCTCCTGGATTCGAGGAAGGAGGTGGATAGACAGCTGAAGACTTGCTGCGAGACCTTCATCAAAGATGCTACGGAAGTCATGGTTGGACCTATGATTGAGTTCATTGAAATGGTATGTACTTTTTTAAATCTACTTATATTTATACCACTGGAGTAGCAAACGAACATGCAATCCAACCGATAGTAAGTGGTCACTGCCGCCCATGGACGTATGTTTATGCGTTATTAATCTGAAGGACTAACATGGTCGCCTCATATGAATGTGAGCTGTGGATTTGTGTAGTCTACGCAAGACATGGTGACTAATGTAGACTACACATAATTCTTTTTGATTTCAAAATTCGATCTCAAATTTTAATTTCTCCAGTAAATCGAAATCCTGTGAAAGAGTAACTAACACGCATACATCCTAACCAACTTTTGCACTGACGATATTATTAAGTTTATCTTTATAATATTGTAAATGCGTCAGTCTCAGTATTATAAATTTGTCAGTTAGTCAGTAAAAGTCATAAACGTGAGTACATAAAACTATGTTACACATGTTTTTTACAAGCAATATTTAGCTAAATAAATTGTTTATTCTATATTTATCTCAGTGGAGATGATACTTCAGCTTTATGTCATACGCAACATCATGTTAACTTCAACTTACCTTGTGAACAGGTCCATGCTTTATCCCAGAAGACTCCAGCAGAGCCGTTAAAGTCCCAGCCGTGGGCATCGCCGGAACAGATGGCGCTAGTGGTCAAGGAAGCTCAAAGAAGGATTAAAACTCATCTCGCACCTCTACAACGATCCATGCAGTTGTATCTCGCTAATAAGGAAACTGAGTTTATATTGTTTAGACCTATTAGGGTAAGTTGTAATTAAAAAATAGTAAATACAGTTTATGTGATGTTAAATAATCTTAGCTTAATGACCAGTAACTGTTATCACTGTATTATGTGATGTGCTACTTTCTACTACTAACTCAGAGAGCAAATTTGATAACTTCTAAGAGTGTAGGTTCCATCACAATTTGTTCCTTTACTGATATATTAAATTGTAATTAGTTATATTAGGTCATTATTATTGTGTAATGTGCTCCCAAGACTAACTCATTTTCCAAAGTTGAACTCCAACTTTCTGCTGTGAAACTCATAATTAAACATAAACGCTTTCTACACACATAGACCCCACACTAGGATTTTTTCCTTTGTCGTGGGTGTCATGGACACACAAAGACGAATACACAGACACCCAGATCCAAAACAGAAATCTAAACTCATCATTCAGATTTGTGTCTGGTCGGGGATCGAACCCAGTATGATGACCGCTCCACCACGTGGGTTGTCAAACCTATACAAACGAGAATGCGGTCCACCTGGTGATAAGTACTGACTGCCATTCATGGACATCTGTGAGAAACTTCATATAGAACAGGGTTTTTATCTAAAGTCAATCACATATGTGTTGCTACTCCCGAGGACTAAGATGGTTGCTTCACTTTAAGTGAGTTAATAGTAGTTCCTGGTTGGAATTCATGAACTTCATATTCTCTACATGTAACTAATTTACTATAAATATGACTAAAGTAAATACTGGTTAGTTACATGGTTACAATTAAATATTACATTTTTTTATTATTTCAGAATAATGTAGTTGGATATTTCGTACAACTAGAGCAACTCCTCACCTCCTCTGGGTATTCTGAAGAAGATATCCTAATAGTAGCGTGTCCTACACCAGAACAAGTGTCAGTCTTCATATCCTCGGCTAGCCTTATCAGCCACAGTGAACAAGTGTTGCCATTTGGGAAGAAACGTAAAACCAGCACAGTTAGAAAACCCAGTGTGACCAGCGTTCAGGAAAAGCAAGAGGAAAGTGGTAGTAATGAGAAACAGACTACTAGTCAAGAACCTTAAATTGTTCTATAATTGTAAAACATAACTTTTGTAATTGTATAGATCCTCTGGATATATCCAGTTTAAAAGCAAAATATAAATTATCCCTAATTATTCCCTAATCCAAATTGTGATGGTCTATTAACTTTAAAACACAGATAGATGTTTCAATTTTACTTCTTTGTATTGAATACCTGGTTACTTTGGTATATTGACAATAAAATTTAATTTATTTGCTCTATTTGTGTAATAAATGTCTGTTGAACAGAGATCTATTGTACTCTACATAAAATGAAAAGTCAATTAGTAAACACTCATGTTTAATGGACTCCACCAAAGCGGGGACGAGACCAGCGGAGCAGAGATGTGTTTTAAACAACCAATAGTATTTCGTAATTCACACATCTCATCTTTACTCAGCTTCAGTGGAAACCACTACATTCCCCACTCAGTGGTATCGTGGTATATTTATATGGAACGATAAAAGTGAGCTTCGCCTTGCTAAGATGATGCTGGGAGGCACGGCGCGGCTGAACAAAGTGGAGCAAATGTGAGCTGCGCCATGCAAGCTGTAAAGTGGCATGCATTGAAGTGCGCTGCTAGTTTTTCCCGCTAGTTCACCCCAACGCTTGCCACATATAGCTTAGTTCCATTATAGGCAGCATATATCTCTGCTCTAGCCAACATACATCTCCGCTCCAGTCAAGCCAAAGCCCATCTCTGCAAAGTTTTGGTGGATATACATTAGCTCAAAAACATCTCTGCTCGTCTCCGCTTCTAACAGTTCCACACATCACCAGTTTGGTGGAGTTGGGACTCTAAGGTTACATTGCAAAAAAATTGATTCACATTTTTGCCGTTCTTTATGCAATATTCAATGGCTTGGTGAAGGTGCCATCTAAGATCCTTTTTGAGAGTTGTTTGACCCGTAATGCATATTTCGACTTAGCTGGTTATTGATTAAATAAAAAGAAATATTGTTATTTACATGTTTTATTTAACTTATGTTACTATAATAAATACATACACCAAAGACATTGCGTTTTATTTTAATAAAACAACAGACATTTGGGCGAGTACTTTAATGCATTCGATCTTACACAACTTACAATTTTTTTATTTTCCTAATAATCTATGTCATTGGTTTTTTACACTCTGAGCCAGTACATACCAGCACGGATTCTGGTATATTCTGGAAGGGCTTCTGTGGGCCCAATGGCTGCGACAACAGGGCAGCGGTCATACAAGTATTTGTTGCAAACATCACGGACATCCTGGACTGAAACAGCCTCAATGCGAGCGTCAAGCTCATGGATGGGGATGCGGCGATTGTAGCAGAGCATCTGACGGCCAATATCCTCACAGATAGGTGTGGTGCCATCAAGCTGGAGTAGCATATTGGTCTTCAAGAGGTTCTTGGCCCTCTCTACTTCACCCTCGGTGACAGTCATACACAGCTTCATCCACTCTCGTTGGATGTTGAAGAGCATGTCTTCTACTTGCATAGGTTCAGACACAAAGTAGATTCCCCAGAGACCAGTGTCTTTGTAGCATGTGTTGAAAGACTGGAAACTGTGAGCCAGATTCTCGATAGATGCAGCACGAGCAAGGAATGAAGCATTGTTGGCACCACCCCCCTGAGAGCGATCCCAGGCTCCGATAAGCGTGTTGGCCACCATTAGGGGTATGTTGTCAGGGTCAGTCCAACCGGCTCCTTCTACAGCAAGGGCGACATGTACAAGAGGCATGGAGTCATCTCGGACACGGATTTCAGATCCAGTGTAACGACAAGGAGCCAACTGGAAATCTGAGGGTGTGTTCTTGAGGCCACTGAAATGTTTGTTAGCAAGGTCTACCAGCCTGTCATGTTCAACTCCACCTGCTCCGGCAAGCACAATTCTGGCAGGCTGGTAGTGAGCCTTGATGTATTGCTGAAGATCAGCCTTAGAGATTTTCTTGATGTTTTTGGTGGGTCCAAGAATAGTCTGACCGAGGGGTGTGCCCTGGAATGCTGTGGCGTGGAGGTGATCGAATACTACCTCTTGCAAGTTGCTCTCGACGTCTTGCATTTCGCGGAGAATGACGCCCCTCTCTCGTTCGATTTCGGGTTCGGCGAGCGATGAGTTTTGAATGATATCGGCAAGGATTTCGACGGCGGCAGGCACGTCATTGGCGAGGCACTTGGCGTAAAACACGGTCTGTTCGCGGGACGTGTACGCATTCAAATGCGCTCCCATATTTTCAACGAGTAACTCTAAGTCGGTCTGTGACCGCTTGCTAGTGCCTTTGAAAGCCATATGCTCTAAGAAGTGAGCGACACCGTTATTTTTAGCTGTCTCATACCTGGATCCTGCGTCGATCCACAACCCCACCGTAGCGGTCGGGGATCCGGAATCTTCGGACGCAACGCGGAGTCCATTGTCGAGTGCGGTCAGCTTAGTAGGAGGAACGTTGATCAATGCTTGCTTGTAGGCCGCCGCTGTAGCAAGGGCACGGGCATTGTTAGTGTCTTTTGAGATTACTCTCAATATAGTGGCTACCTTCAACATTTTTCTTAGAATCCTTGCACTAACAAATTTTTGCTCGCTGATTTACGTAATAAATGTGTAATACTCTTGCTAGTTGTCAAAAAGACCAAAGTGAAGGAATTAAGCCTTTTTGACAGATGTTGAATAGTTGCCATAGAACTTAGAGCCACAATTTGCTGGAATGGTTTATTGCCCATGTTACTATCAAGCTGGAACGTATTTAAGCATTATAATAATAAAAATAATATATAATTGTAATATACTTGTAAATTTGCAAATATGTTGACTCTTCAAGGCGATTATTCTTTGAACAATTTCCCGAATATTACTTTTTAAAACGAATAAATGAAATGCAACAAAAATAAATTATTTCATTCGATGCATGGATTTGAATTATGGAATTACTTACCACGTTACCCAATTTAATCAAAGGATTAGATTGTCGATTGAATTGCCATATATCAGATCGACATTTAATTGACTAATAGTCATGAAATTGCATAGTACGGATGCCCCATTGTTTTACAATTGTTGCCAGTAAATATTTTACATTATTATTTGAGGTTGAAAATTGAAATTATTTTTATTTTATAATATTAGGATATTAATGTATAGTTTCATATAAAAGAGAACTACAAGCAAGTGAAATATAAGCATAAATCATAGATTTATTTATCATACTATGTCATCTGAATTTATAGTAAGTTTGTTATGCAAGTAGTTTTGTTTTTAGTCACAGTATGTGGAACGGAACGTCACGAAGAATTACTTGAAAGAAATCATGTGGAAATCATTTCGCTCACGCCTATTCCATTTCGTCGGAATATTACGAAAGCAATGATGTGCAGTGAAGATCGTTGTTTAGTTAATTTCGCAAAAGATTCCCGGGAGAGTGTTCGGCAGGCGTAGGTTTTAATACGTACCTGACAAAATGTTATAACTGTGATTTTCGTTTTCAACAATCGTCATGACTACAATGAAGAATCCTAATTCGTCGTCTTCTAAACTCGCGCTCTTCAATCATATAAAGTACGAGCACCTGGTAGCTGGTATATCAGGTGGCGTCACATCTACACTCATTCTTCATCCATTGGACCTCATAAAAATCAGATTTGCTGGTGAGTTTACTTGTTAAATGTCAGTTATTCCTCGTGCGTAAGATAAAGCGTTATTGCGTTGAAATTTTGCTAAATTTAGCTGTATGTTCGCCGCCTAAGGTTGATATTCCTTGCATATTAAAGTTACAAAGTGTAGATTTTCGTGTTATTACAAATTATAAATGACCTTGAACTTGGCGCAGAGAAAGAACTTTCCTATAAACAGCAGATAATTTCCTACCTGATGCAATCGTATCGATATTCTCAAACTTCACTATCGGTGTTTTGCTTAACATATTTGTTATTATATTTTATAATCATCGCTTCTGAGATTATTTAGCATTCATAAGATAATTTATATAAATTATCAATTAAAATGTTTTTTATTTATGTAAAACTATTTAAAAGTTTTTAAGTGGCCTGTAGTAAAATTTTGTTCCAGAAAGTATATGAACATTCATTTTATGACCTATACCATAAAATTATAGCCAATGTGCAAAGCAAAAATGACAATAATTATACATTTTATTGTATTTAATTTGGATATGTTGAACTTATTGTATTTGTAATGATTCATACATGTATCATCATGTAAATAAAGCTTATTATAGTATGTATTATATCATTGACTGCTTAATTATATTATTGTTAGTATTATAGTATTGACTGATGGAAGATCTTTCCCAAAAATTAACACTTTAAACTTGAACCTTTAAACTCAATTTAGCTGTGTCAATTGTTAAATGTTGTGTGTTAAATGGCTTTTATTGAATAGTATGAGTGTAATTACTTCAGATAAATATCATAATAGCATTGACAACATATATAAAATACTAGCTTTTCCCACAGTTAGACCTGCTTGGGTCATATCTCACAATAAAAAGTATTTCATGATATAATGCCGGTCATCAACTATCTATGTGTCATACAAATCCAATCAGTTGTTTTTGTCTGAATAGTAAAAATCATCCATCTATACAAAAATCAACCATATCTTTGTTACTTCTATATTATGATTCACTTGTATATATTTTCATTGTAAGCTTCCTATGGTAAATATATTGTCAAGCCATTACTGTTCCACTGCTGGGCAGTGGTCTCCTTGCAGATAGCAAAAGGCCATGGGACTGTAACACTGGCAAGAGCTGACTAGACTTTGCACCCATTTGAGAACTTTTTTAAGAATGTTTAGGTGTATCTTCACTGAGTTTCCTTTACTGTGAAAGCGAGTGATCATTCATGTCATATGTCCATATATCGGGTTGTCAAAACATGTAGAGTGTAATATAATATTGACAAAAGAACATTGAGTACATACATACATAAGCCTCCTTTGAAAGACTTCAGAAATGAATGTTATTTACATGTTCATACATTTATAATAGTCTGTGTACTTATGTGTTAATTATTATGACCAAAATACACATATGTCATCATACACATAATTGGACTTCAGAGTAATTGATGAGTAATGTCCAAAAACATTAGACTATTTTCAATTTGCTTTAATGAATATTGTACTCTAGAAGTAAATATTTTAAAGCTTATTTTAATGTTGTATAATGATTTCTGTGAATAATTATCACTTAAATATCATTTTCTTTAAATATTAAATAAATATGTTCTTTTGAAATTTGTTTAGTATGATGACTCAAGAGATGTTTATGTAAATATATATTAATATGCAGGATAAAGTGGCAGTCATATTAATATTTATAATTTATAATGTATTTATAGAAATTCTTTGTGTCGTGAGTATCATATATATATGTAAAAATGCACAAATTCATATGATAGACATCTAAATTGATGATGAAGATTGAATTAGGAAATAAAATAGGAGGCTCTGCATCATAGATCCACTTATCATTTAAAGGTAATAGAACTAGTGTAGTTCCACTGGGGAGGTTCCATCATCGTCAAACATAATTCTATTAAAAAGCAGTTCTTGCACTTCTGTGGAAAGGTCTGTATGCTAGCTGCCTTACATATGAGGAGAACACCTTAGACTTCAGGAGTAACGTCTGGGATCTGCATCCAGAAGACTCCTGTTCTATATGGAGCTACTACCACTTACCCCCAGATGAACTGCATGTTCATTTACTTCTTGATCTTCAATGTTATCAAAATATATCATATGTAGTTTCTACAAGATACTCTTTTAACAAGTTTTTTTTAAATTTATTTGACATTTATTTGCCAGCTGGTAGAATGAATAATTTTCGACCAGGGAAGTAACAATAGGACACGAAAAAAGTCTTTGCTCTATATATATAATGCCAATTTACCTGTACCCCTATACTGGTATGAGACTTATATTAACACCATTGACAAATATTCTTGAGGTGTGCACACATACAAATCATGTCCATACTATTTAGTGAGTGCAAGATTATTGTGTATGCTGTTCATCGCTACTAATATAGCACATATTTGCACACATAAAGGAACTCTTAAAGATGATTTCATGTGTTTAAAAATGTACTAATATATTGAGTTTATATATATTTACTGCTATGTTAGTATAAACAGTGAGATTGGTCATATTATCAACGTTTTTTTATAACATAAAATTTATTTATTGATATATTGTATTTGTATAAAATGGAAGGAGGTATTTACTTCCTTCATAATCTAGCGGGCATTTACTCTTAGGTAACAACTCTTGAAACATGATTGTCTCTCTCCCTATCTGTTAAGTAAGCAGAGGGATATGAAATATTAGATAGTTAGAACATCCTCACGTTATGTAATCTGTATGTGTTTACATGTTTTATAGTAAATGTTATTTGCTTACTATATTATACATACAATATTCTGTATCCAATGTCTTCACTAGCTGTACCAAAATCTCTGTAAAGAATCAAAGTATGCCACACACTGAATATATGTACAAACATTTTAAAAATTAAAATGAAGATTATAAATTAATTAATGGTAGTAATTGTGTGAGAATTATAAATGTGTAATCAAATAAATTGATGTGATGATGAAAACAAAAAATATATATATGAATAAAATGACCATGAAAAATCTTATAATGAAATCTTATTTAGGTACCATTTTGTTGATTAAATTTAATAATAGGTCTTAACTTATAAAATTGCCGTTTTTCATGAAATGAAGCATATTTTTTTTCCATATTTTTTATTTCTATTAATCAAAGTAATCACTCAATACATCTTTGCCAATGCATTGGTAGTTTATTGATGCCCTTTTTGAAGAAATCAGCTGGATGGGAGGCAACAAATTCTTCAAAGCCATTTTGTACTGCCTCTCGGGTATTAAATTTTTTTTCCGCCAAGAAGTTATCAAAATTCTGGAAAAAGAAAAAGTCAGTGCCAGGTTTGGTGGTACACCACCCCCAGCTCTTGTAGCTTGGAGACCGTCTGCTGTGCAGCATGAGGTCGCGCGTTGTCGGGCAGGAGAAGTGGAGTCGAACGATTGACCAAAGTTGGTTGAAGACGTGCGAGCTTCTCCATCTGCAGTAATGCTCATCCCGTTTCGTAAGAAGCTGTGATGAATTACACTCGCGGTAGACCACCAGACAGTGACCATCACTTTTCTAGGGGTAAGTTTTCGTTTAGGGCATTGTTTGGGTGCTGAACTAGGGTCTAACCAACTAGCTGAGCGCTTACGATTGTCGAACAGGATACATTTCTCGTCACAAGGAACAATGCGGTTCAGAATTCTTTCATTTGTATGCCTTTTGAGCAGTGCAAGGCACGTCTCGACGCGTACTTCGCGCTGGCGATAAATGAGTTCGTGGGATACCCATTTGTCAAGCTTTTTTCCTTGCCAATTTGACGCAAATGGACCAATATTATTTTGGTGCTAACGTCGAAAGCTGCTGCTAATTCAGCCGTAGATTGAGTATCATCAGCTTCCACAATCGCCTTTAATTCGTCACTGTCGACCAAAGTTTTCAGACGACCACGACGAGGGGTTCATTTTTCAGGTCAAAATTTCCAGAACGGAAGCGGGCAAAGCAATGGGTGGTGCGTTTGTAGTGTTCGCTCCGTAAACGTCGTTGATGTTGCGTGCCGCTTATGCCGCTTTGTTGCCACGACGGTACTCATACACCATAATTACTTGATTTTTTTACGTATCCATGATGACGAAAAATGTTCGAATGCGATGAAAACAAAACACTAACCAAACTTAAACAAATGACGATTTAAAAAAAAAAACAATCCATATTTTTAAAATAAAATTAAATTGAAATTAGAATTATCAGCCAAAAAAAATATTTTGAATTGAAATGGCCAGTACTGCAGAACGGCAATTTCATAAGTAAAGACCTAATAATATGCATCTGGAAATATGTATGCATTTATCTAATATAAATAAATGTGTATATATATGTGTATAAGCGCTATTAATATAATTGTTATCTATTTATGATGATAAATATGCTGTTTTTGTAAATCAAAAATATTTGAGGCATTGAATGTGTCCACTTATCTTTGTTTTGTGATGCATGTCACTGCACAAGACCAATGTTCTTAAAACTATTTCGGTACATTTTAAATTATCTGCTGAAAGTAATCTTTACGACAAAGGATTGCTTGTACAAACAAATAAAGGGTAATTCCGACTGTACAAGTTTACACAGAAACTGATTTATTGATGGCTCAAAGTCTTCTGTATACTGTACAGAAGGATTTTATTTCTTATTTCCCTATATTTTCAAGTATGATGTTTAAGCCGAAAAAGGTCATTCTACTCTGAGTCAGTGTCAATGATCGCCTTAATAAAAAAACTACTGAATCTGATGACAAGTGTTACCTCCATTAAGTTCATCAGCAGGTATAGAGTCAGTCAGATATTTATATTTAAAACTCAAATATGTAACACATGAATCGCTATCACTGATGAGTAAATTCATATGTATGTTGTAAATTTATCCGCCTTGTTCTTCTAATCAGAACCTGGCAGCACTTAACACTCCTTTTAAAGGGCAGAAATAGGTGTAGCAATGGAGACATTGAAATTTCCCACGTTTAAATCCTACATTTATAAGGCCTTTTAAGGTCGTTTGTTTGTGTGTACGCATGGGTGTCGGCAGCGGGGTGCAAAGAAAGAAAATTGTCCTTCTCTCCGGAAAGAAAGCACACAGAAAAAAATACATATGGACATATTAATGGACTTTATACATATTCACGTATAAATAGGTAATATATAAAAGTCCTATATTGGTTAATGTATTAGTTATATATAGTTAGTATATATAGATGCACCTCCTTGATATTTTCATGTGTGCGAGTGTGTACTGTATACAAAATCTGTATACTAAATTTTTTGTTCACAGTTAATGACGGGCGGACAGCAACAGTACCGCGCTATGATGGGCTGGGCAGCGCGTTCGTTACCATCGTGAAGAAAGAGGGCGTCCGGGGCCTCTACCGGGGGGTGACCCCTAATGTGTGGGGCTCCGGTTCCGCGTGGGGCTTCTACTTCTTGTTGTGAGTTGCTTTATTTTCTGTGAATGTAATGTATTTGGCTTTATTATTTTTTTATTTTATAATAAGGATTGCGTTTTAGTTACTTTAAGATAGGATCGATCCCATAAATGGATCCATTTAGTAACACCCTTTGTGGTTCATCCCGGAGGTATCACCGCCAACATGTTTTTCAAACCAGAACACAGCAGTGTTGGCGCTGCTGTATTCTGGTTTTAACAGTGTGGCAGGGAAACATATTATCCGAGGGGGTTTTAACTTTGTCTTCAGGGATGGCAACGCATTAGTAGTCAATATCAGGTAAGATCAGGTTTGATCTCATCTGGGGTTGATTACAGATGACGATACTGGACAGTAGGCACTTGCCATCTGGTAAACTATGAGATGCCTGTCAGTGACTACTGTGATTGGTTAATATAGAGCAGAGGATGTAAATGACTAACACCTGCGTCATGACAAAATGCGCAGGATTCTGTTGTTATAGTGCCAGTCGTCCCTTACATACTTAAACATGTAGTCTTCTAATTCCCTTTTACGATTTTTTTAAAGGCAAGACGTTTTATTCTTTTGAAATAAAGTAATACTAATGCAGTAATACTAATACAGTAATACTAATACTCTGCCAAAATATGTTTTGTAAATATTTTGGATATTTTAATCTTCAGTATCTTTCATTTTTCTGTCATGAAACGAAGATCGATGTTGGTAGATCCAATCAAAAATCGGCAAATATATTATTTTTATTTAGATAATGTTGATAGATGTGTAGGTGCTTCAAATGTTTTTCACGTTTATGTCAGCTTAATATTTCCGTCAGTTCGGCCTACATTATCAAGTTGGAATGGGCCAAAGTAAACGTTAACGTATTTGGGTTAAGTACACAAAGGTAGTCATTCTGTTCACCTGCTATAAAGAGTTGTACTATTAATAAATACAGTATGTGTGTGTTTTTTCCTCACTCAGATTTACATTTAAAAACCGATTGATTTGCCTTGTTTATATGTTTATTTGAGAAAAATCGGTAACATTTAGTATCCACTTAGGTACGCAGGTTTTACTGATGGTAGAACCAGTGTAAATTGACCGAA
>MOOZ01002044.1:53229-73470 GCA_002930495.1 Cecropterus lyciades
TGCGCTGTTGTGTTCTGGTCTGAAGGGTGTGGTAAGGGAGACATACTTTTCCGAGGCATTCGATCTTATTCCTCAGGAGCAGCAACGCATCTGTAACTAACGTTAGGTAAGACTTTGATCTTACCGAGGGTTGTTTACAGATGTCCATGGGGAGTAGCCACTTACCATCAGGTGGGCTGCATGCTCGTTTGCTGTTTCCATACAATAAAAAAATAATAATAACGGCAACAAATAGACGCTTGCAATAACAGACTAGTGCACGTCAAACGCGTAGTGTTCGATTGGTTGACTATAGAGCTGACTAAGTCACACTTACTTATTTTTAAGTACGGAGCATTATAAGACATGGTCTTTTGGATTTTCCAAACTATTTAGTTATATATTCATTTTAAAAATAAATATTTAAATTAAAATAAATAAATATTTAAGAGGCTCCCTTCCTAACAAAAAATAAAGATGTTTATGCCGTTTTATAGATAAATAGCAGATCCCGCGGTTTCAACCGCGCTTAAAAAAATGCCTAAAACCGTGAATCATTTAGTGAATTGAGTTTCTAAGCGCTATTTCTGAGCCTTCTAAGCGGAGGGAGGGGTGCCCCTCTTCCCGCATAGAAGGGTTATTAAGTCCAAAATTCAACATGAAAGGTCCTGCTGTTTCAGAATTTTATCGTCCGCCCCCCTCTAAGCGGTCACTGTTGGACTTAAGTACATTATTTTCTATATTTCACTAACAGACCCGTGCCCACTTTGGTGGGCTTTAAAAAAATTTTTGGTGTGTTTCTTAATACCAAGCGTTAGGGTTTATTACCCTACTACCAAAAGGAGGGTTATGTTTTTATCGCGTATGTACATATGTATCAATTTGCATGCCAATTTGACGAAACATGTATGCTCTATTATGTAAAATCTTGATGTATTAATTGTAATATTAAAATGAATATGATTATTTTAATTGTTCAATACTTCTTTGTATACAATATTTAATTTAGTGTTATTATCTGGCAGAATGTGTTGATTTTATGTATATACAACCCGAGATAAACCAACATATAATATATCTGATTATGGGAAAACACTCTTTTTTTAAATCAATGTACCGTACCATACGTATATATTTATTTAATTTTGATGTCATTATTTATTTTCAAATTTGTTTTGAAAATAAATAATGATGCGAATAATGATGCGTCTACCTGTTGCCGTTATTAATATCAAGTAAAAAATCACGTTTGTTGTATGAGAGCACCCTCAAATATTTATTTTATTCTGCTTTTAGTATATGTCATTATAACGGCAACTAAAATACATCACCTGTAAAAAAATTCAATTGTCTGCCTATCACGGTGCATGCGATACAGCTTGATGACAGTTCGACAGACAGACGAACAGACGGACAACGGAGTCTTAGTAATAGGGTTCGGTTTTTACCCTTTGGGTACGGAAATCTAAAAGTCTCTAACTGAAATACCACCCAACAGATTACGACATGGTCGTGGTACCTATACTATATACCTAGTAGTTTAGAAGCCCATAGCGGACAAACAATGTGACACGTAATTTATATATATTAATATAATGGTGAAACTCTTCGTGCGCGAGTAAGACTCGCACCTGGACAGTATTTTTATCTCTGTTTATATTTTTGTATATTCATACATGTTTGCATTTTATTGCTGTAGTAAATATTTTTTTTTAAATTTAAAAAGTATATTTTTTAAAATTTGCTACTTAAAACGTCCATGAATGGAATTGTTTCAATATTCAAAATTTCAAAAAAATAATTCTATTACTGTCTACAACTAGTAATTTTTTACATTGTTACTATTTTTATTACTTGCTATTTTTGTGTATGTGTATTCTATTCTTATGTGTACTTTATTTATGAAAATACATTACTGTAGACTATGTTAACAGTGGTAATTATAGGTGGCAACAAAACATATTGATTTTCATGTGATCCTACTCGAGAAACGACGACGTATAAGAGGCCCATAAGAAAAGCACTTTTTTCTTAGGTCGATGCCAACCATCGAGAAAGTTTGTCCCTGAGATTCATTTATTGTATAGGCAAACGATATCTTCACAGGAAATCGTCGGTATTATCTGGTTCCGCGGAAAATGCGAGAGCTGTCCGGCCGCGGGGCCAGTGATGATTGTTGCTACAATCACGTTGTCACATGGTCCAATCCTATACCAAAGGTATTGTGCTATTACACATATTAGAAGGGCTTCAATTTCTCAGTAGTGTAATGAGACCAACTTTCAATTTTAATGCAAGAGATAGCAAGCCGGCAGGTTTGAGGGAACTTAAAAATTCTTGTGGGTAGTACAGCGTAGTACTATCTTCGACATTAAACACGCTGTCAATCGATTTGTAACATATAAAATCATCGAGTACTTTTCCATAATAATTTTGTTTATCTCATTTACTGACTCGTTTCTCGGTGATAATTTAGCTCTCGAACTAAGCCAGGCCTACGCTACGCTACGACTGCGTGGCGGCGGCAGTGTTTATTTTCTTAAATTCGTAATATCTTCTAAATGGAATGCCCGATTAGAGTAATTCAAAAAGTTATCTACTGGTATTGGTACGTCACATACAAACCGTATGTGAAATGATTTATTTGGATAAGGATTAATCCGAAAGTATGGTTAACATAGCCTGATTTTGTTCAGCTTTTTTATTAACTTTTAAAATGTTAGAAGTGGTTGTAGTGACATAGGTGCAATAGCTGGACATATAGCATCGCGAGGTTTTATGTAGACATTAATATGTGCTCTATTGTAGAACATTTTTTTGTTATATCGTCTAGTTTTCGCAGTGTACGCGACGAAAATAATTTAAAAAAATTTTTTACACCTTGGTTCACAATACTGAAGTTTTAGCAAGGATCCCTTATTTTTTTCTAGTAGTAAATATAGCCATTGTTACTTTTAAATAATGTAGAATTCTAATGGTGAAATAATTTTTTAAATCGGTTCAGTAGTTTTTGAGTTTATTAATTACAAAAATACAATGTTTTCTTCCTTATAATATTAGTATATCATACGAAAATTCATGTTCACTTTGTATTGGATTTAATTTTGTACAATATCATGCAATATGAGGTCATATGAGTCCCAAGACACTCGAGTGAGACTCAAGAAGATAACAATAAAGTCGCGTATAACGAACCTTTCCGGTTTATTACACGGGAAATATTACGGTCACAAGACGTGAGTCTAATAAGGTATTTGAGGCATACCTACCATATTACCGTCAATTGTGTGGTTTGTGATTTACCTACACAGAAATGTTGAATAATAGCTGTGCCGGCGTTCTCACACTCGTCGGTCGCACTTATAAAATTAAGATGATATACATAACTGTTTTTTTTTTGTGTAATTTTAAAGCCTCTGAGTTCTCTCACCCGTATAGTACCCGTACATATGTCGATAACTTGTTCTGTAAAAAAAAGAAGCTGTTCCACGATAACAGTACTATTTTCTGCTTGTATAAACTGTAATGAATCTCTGTAAAATTTCCTTAAGATCTGTTCAGCCATTTAGGCGTTATAGAATAACAAACATACATACATTCTCATAAATTTTCGCCCTTATAATATTAATAACGTATTATCATGTAAAACTTTTTGTTATGTTAAATCCTTTTTAATACGCTGTAATCTTTAAATATGTATTTCAATTTTATATTGTTTGACTTGTCGGAAGAGTAGGGCACCCAGTAACAGATATTTCAACCCCACTGGGAGCGAGTGTTATATAATATGTACGAATGTGTCCGATGAATAAAGAACATTTTATTTTAATTTGTTGATATATTTGTCACTTTGAATGCTCATACGTTTAATGAAAACAAAACTGGGAATATACGTTAAAAATCGACTGATATGGAATATGCGCAGTTTTATTTGTCGAGTTCATATTTCATATCGTTTTAACAGAGTAAAAAATATAAATAGTCTGACAAGCAGAGGGTTCCGGGTTCGATCCCCGGCCAAACAGACGTCTGAATGATGAATTAAGATTTCTGTTCTGGGTCTGGGTGGTTGTGTATTCGTTTCTGTGTATCCATGGCACCCATGACACAGGAAAAAATCCTTTTGGGGGATTATGAGTGTAGAAAGCGTTATTTATTATTAAATATATTAAATGTAATTTTTTTTATTGGTTTGAATCTTCTAAGGTCGAAAGTGTGAGTCGGATATTGCCTCACACGTTCCTATTTTCCGTTCGTGGTGTAAAGTGTAAGTTCGTAAAGGTGCAGACTATTTTATAACAATATTAAGGTCCGAAAACAAAACCATGATGGCAAATTTACGATGTCAGATGGGATAATATAGTGCGACATGAGGTCACGCAGAAACCTCTCGAGATTTTAGACTAAAGGTAATGAGATTGTTTGTCATGGACCTGAAGAACCATTGCATAAAAAAACTACCCCTACCCGACCTCCGCGGTTTTAATTCGCGTTATAAAAATGTAACTTAAAACTCTTATAACTTGAAAGAGAATATTGATATTAAAGATATAAAGACTAAATATTACACCAATAAACGGACTATATATTTTTTCAATAACTCAAACTAAACTCAACTTTTTGTTGGATGCGATTTCAAACACACAGGCAAACAGACAGACAAAAATATTTTAAAATTTATAATTTTTATTACGTATACTCAGTCCTCGAATCCAGTCAGAACAGCGTGTTAACTAAAATCACAAACTAAATTTCGCCTTATAACAGTGCGGTGTTAAGCGCTGCTGTGTTCTAGGTTGAATGACGCAATCTAACTTAGTCCTTAGGTTTATAAGCGCATCTGGACTAACCTAAAGTAGGACTATAATCTTATCTGGGGTCGATTACAGATGAGCGGCAGAGAACAATTATTAAGATTTTTTTAATAATTTGGAATTAGCAAACGAGCTTGCAGTCCACCTGAAGGTAAGTGCCGCTCTGCCGCTCATGTACATCTGTAATCAACCTCTATTATGATCAAAGTCTTACCTGAGGTTAGCCACAGATGCGTTGCTACCTCTGAGGACTAAGTTGGAACACCTCGGATAGGTATACCCTTACCACACCCTTCAGGAGGTGTTATTAGGCAGAAATAGGTGTGAAGGTGGCGCTTCTGGAATCGAACCATAAATAATTCTACCACCATATACTAATAGACTGCATGAATGGTTGCTTCTAATATGTATCAGGTATATGACGTATATGTGTGTAAAATTACACATGAAATTCTTCGAGGCGTCAAATTCAGTGGAACGACAATGAGGTCGCTTATAATGAACACCTTGTCGCATTATTACAGTGAAAATTACAAAATGAAATTACACATTAAGCCCTCGAGGCTTTGAACTTAGTTAAACGACAATGAGGTCGCTCTTAACGAGTGTGTCGCCGCTTTTTACAATGAAAATCAAGCAGGGAAATAACACTGACACTGGCGGATTCAGGATTATCATTTGGAGGAGGGGGAGTCTTGTTCCAGTCGAAGGTAGAGTTAACGACAATGAGGTCGATCTTAACGTGTGTCGGTGCATTTTACAATAAAAATCAAACAGGGAAATTACACTGGCACCTGATTCAGGATTATTGTTTAGGGGGGGGGAGGACTCTTGTTAGAGGGTATCTCGGACGGCTGTCACAGTGTGTTGTATTTTCCTAACAATTTTCAATAAAATAAGGCGATATTTGTACATAAATCGTGGAGTTGCAAAGACAGTTCAGTAATGTTGTGCTATAACGTATACGGATCAAAGTGTTTTTCGTGTAATCGGTGTCTTGAAGTTAAAACAGCTGATCGTAGAACAGCTGTTTGTAACAGTACTGCTTGCCGGAAATGATTTATATTGGATTGCAACAGCGGTCCACGAATAGTTCGTTTTTGGGTGCTTAAATAAGTATAGTAAGTAAAAATCAATCATAAAGAATTATAAATCATATTTTAATTAACTTTTCATAACTTGTAAACATTTATCAACATATAGAACACAGTGACATCTATTGGAGTTGCGTAGAACTATTAAAATAATTTCACTGATAAACTTTTATTACCTAACATGAAAAAGTGCGGCACCTGCGAAAGATTCGGGTTAACAGGTGACGGGACTAAATGCTCGAAATGTTCTACTTTGTTTCATAGGTTTGCGTCAATATAAGCAATGATGCTCGGATACCCAATAAATGGCAGTGCCGGGAATGTAAGCCAAAAGGCACTCGCGCTGCTTGTGCCTCGAGTGCTCGGGAAGCCCAGATAATGACTTTAGCGACGCGTTGGTAGATGCCCCAGCCAGAGCGCGCGACGTGAGAGCCTAAGTATTTTGGTTTTTTTTTTTGGTACTAATTTTCGTAAAATGTCTTGCAAAGCTTTTTAATAGTATTTACTTTATTAAACAATATGGAGGCATTATCTTTACATTTTATACATTGAGATACTTTAGGGGCAGTAATCTAAGAACAATTGTTTTTTGTATACTATACTAGGGCGACTGTTTATATTTTTTATTTGTTGTTGCCCTTTACACTTTATTTTGTATTATATGTGTTGCAGCATGAAGTGCATAATAAAGATTATAAAATCGCCCCCAATTAGCCCATTTATAACCCTTAATCTTGATATTTGGTTTGATTATTCTCAATTAACGCGGATTCCGTATTTTACCCTATTGCAAAGATTTTATAAAATATTCTTTATTTCTGACCTAATCGGAACCTTTGCTTACTGTAGATGGGACGAATATTGCCTCAGTTATTATAAAAATGTAATGTTATTATAAAAATGTAGTACTACGCCGCACTACCCACAAGAATTTTTAAATTCCTTCAATCCTGCCGGCTTGCCATCTCTTGAATTAAAATTGAAAGTTGGTACTACCATTATACTATTGAGAAATTTAAGCCCTCCTAATATGTATAACATAACAAAACTTTTGGTATAGGATTGGACCATGTGACAATGTGATCGTAGCAACAATCATCGCGGGCCCCGCGGCCGAACAACTTTCGCATGTTCCGCGGAACTAGATAATACCGACGAACTTGCCTATATCTTTTAAAAGGTTACCATTTCCTATGAAGATATCGTTTGCCCTTACAATAAATGAATCTCCGGGACAAAGTTTCTTGATGGTTGGCATCGACCTAAGAAAAAAGTGCTTTTCTTATGGGCATATGGCCTTTTATACGTCGTTCTTTCTCGAGTTGGATCACATGAAAATCAATATATTTTGTTGCCACCTACAGTTACTATTGTTAACATAGTCCACAGTAATGTATTTTCATAAATAAAGTTTACATAAAAATGTAAGTAAAATAATGTAAAAAATAACTAAAGTTGTAGATTGTATAGAGTATAGAATTCTGTTTTTTTTTTTCATTTTGAATATTGAAACAATTCCAGTCAAAGGCGTTTTCATGTAGCATATTTGAAGAAATATATACTTTTTTAAATTTACAAAATTTTATTTACTAAAACAATAAAATGTAAATATGTAGATGTATGTACAAAAATGTAAACAGAGACAAAAAAAAACTGTCCAGGTCTTACTCGCGCACGAAGAGTTTCACCATTATCTTATTACCTATATAAATTACGTGTCACGTTGTTTGTCCGCTATGGACTCCTAAACTGAACCAAATTTAAATGGGACCCAAAGAGAAGCACCAGCTTTCATATAAAAAAATGTCAAAATCGGTTCATCCACAATTTCTGATGAATCAAACATAAAAAAATACAGTCGAGCTGTCGAATTTTTGGAAGTCTAAAGATAGGTGTGGCGTTATTTTCCCTCCGGTCGAACCGTATTTGTTCTACCTTGATTATATTATTCTAAACAATAATTTCGTCTACCTACTTCTCCATATTTTATATACATACACTCATGTACACTTCCGGTTTATTTGTTTCTTAATATTTTTCCCTACCAACAGTTGCCTAGAAACTTCCCTCGTAAAAAGATCTACTTTTTTATTTTATTTATCCTACATTGTTCCACTACTGAGCAAAGGTCTCCACCAAATGCCTCCACTACACTCTATCTTGCGTCAGGGCCTGCCAGTCGAGTATTTGACCAGATCATCGCACCACCATTTCTTAGGCCTACCTCTTCGGCGATAGCCGTCTTCGGGTACCCATTCAGTGACGATTCTGGCCCACCATCCTTCCTGCATTCTGCTTACATGGTCTACTTTTATATGCCTTTATTTATCCTATCATCATGTCGCAACGCATTATTTCATAACGTTGTATATCGTATGCTATACGCTATACGTTCTACACAGCCATCCCAACCAACTTGGAACTTGGGATAATGTTAATAATAAGACAACAAGCACCCCTATAAGCGAATTACACACATTGTAATATTAAAGCGGCAAGTTCATTATATGCGACCTCATTATCGCCTCAGTGAGCTCTGAATCTCCAGGGCGTCATGTGGGGGCTCATGTATGACCATACGTCGCATTGTATTGTACAGCGTTTACCATAAAGGCATCATTATGGCCTTTCATAATACACGCATAATATTTCCGGGTATAAATACTTAAGGCCTTCTAGAAAATATTTATACAATATTAAATTAATAATTTAGCGTACTTATACAAAATACACGCTTTCTACACTCACGCTTTCTATACTCATAGCCCCACAGTAGGATTTTCTTCTGTGTCGTGGGTGCCATAGACACACAAAGAGATGAATACACAAACACCCAGACCCAGAACAGAAACCTAAACTCATCATTCAGATTTCTGTCTAGCCGGGGATCGAACCCGGGACCCACTGCATGTCAGACCGGTATGGTGACCGATCCGCCACGCGTGTCGTCAAATATTAATATGAAAATTTAATTAAAAATTCTAATACAAGTATCTCAAACGTTTGATCCATCTCATGTAATGAATTACTTATCACAATCGTTTATATATATATATATAAAACCACAGGCTAATCCTAATAAATATTTTTAATTGAAGTAAGCAGATAGGTATTTACATGAGGTGTAAAAATACCCGGGACGCACATATGTCCCGTTTTTCGAAATGGCGCGAATGTTTCGTCAACCGAAAGGCACGAAATTTTTGCACACTATTTTTTAATTGTAATGATTAACTTTTTAAAATAATTTACTATAACAAATTTGTTGTTTTTTTATTTTATTTCTTTTTAATAAATTTTTAACAAAAAATAGAACCGACTTCCATGCCACAGAAAAGTAAAAAATATTTTAAATATATGTTGGTTTAGTACATAGATTGTACATAGTATATAATCCCGAAGTCGGCGCTCAGCATACTTCGCTAGATCACGATGACGAAACTATGTTCTACGAGTATATGAACGCCGACTTCAGAACTATGTACTAAGTACAATCTATGTACTAAACCAACATATATTTGAATTGTTTTTTACTTTTCTGTGGCATGGAAGTCGGTTTTATTTTTTGTTAAAAAAAATTTTCATACTTTTTAGTGATATACTTATATTTGTACTAATATAGTATCACTTATTTTGCCTTGTTGATATAAATGCACACAAAACATAAATACAAATGTCAATTCAACCTTCTATATATAAAATTTAAGCGAAACCTAGAGTTAAGCCATAACTTACAACACTTTGATAAATTTTATTAATGTGAATAAAGGTTGGGTGTAAATTTATATGAACTAGGCGCACCCGCTCGCAGGGCGTTGCCGCGCCCTGCTCTCTTAATCTTAAGACATACGCCTAAGCGGTAAGCACAAAATGCCTAACTACCACAGTTAAGGCTTTGGGTACCAAAACATTTTGAGGGTTAAAGAGTTGAAGATGATTTTTTCCGTCTAATATCTCTGTTTCGTAATCCTATTACATATCCGTAAGCACCAAATGGCCAGCTTCTATGTTTTAAGATTTAAGTACCCGTGCATCATCAGGCATGAGGAATTGAAGGTCAAAATGCTCATCTTATGTATTCTCTTAGCCATCTTATTACATATCCATAAGCACCAAATGGCTAACTCCTATGACTTAGGCTTGCAGTACTCATCATCATCATCATCATATCCGTAAGCACTAAATGGCCGAATTGAAAGTGGTAGAACTCTTTGTGGTTCGACTCTGGAAGCATCACCGCCACGCCTATTTCTGCCTAATAACAGCAGTGTTGTGCGCTGCTGTGTTCTGCTCTGAACGGTGTGGTAAGGGAGACATACTTTTCCGAGGCATTCCATCTTAGTCCTCAGGGGTAACAACACATCTGTGGCCAATCTTACCTTGACTTGGATCTTGCCTAGGGCTGATTACAAATGTCCAAGGGCGGCAGTAGCCACTTACCATCAGGTGGGCTGCATGCTCGTTTGCTACTTCCATATTATAAAAAAAAATACACAAATTGAAAACGATGGTATTGATAAGGAGTATAGTTATTATAGGAAACAATACAAAGTTTCATAAACTTTGGTTTAACTTACCTAAAATAACAGACTTTAACTTTGAAAGTCTCTCTATAAAGTTGTAATTTGCATATTTTGTCTTATATATAGGAGCCGTCGATGAAACTTCACAGGCAGAAATTCAGCGAGCAACCCCAAAATGTAGACCATTGTTCTTTTATAATTTTGGAGTAAATCATAAAATATAGAATATTTCTTTTATAAAAGTATGTATATAAAATTTATGGGTGAAAAAATATAAAGCCCACACGATACTTAATAATTCATACAATACGATGCTATTGTGATGCTGAGTCATTTACATAAACGTGATTTTTCATTTAATTTCTGAACCTCATTTCGTTTACAATTTATATAATACTGTATTTCAATATTTTGACACAATTCTTAGTTCACAAATGCAATAACCACCAACCTCATTAAAAATATTAAAACAGAAATCCCAACTGTTTAAAACAAGTAATTGCTTCAGTTTCAGTTAATTGTTTGTAGGCAGTTGGTTTTTTGTTTTAATAATAATATAACTCTTTTTATGGGATTTCGTCCTCACGATAACATAAAAATACTAACTGACCACACATAAATGTTGTTTTGCCATATAAATGATTAAATTACTGATAAAAGGGTAAAAATTTAGAGTTGTATGTATTTTTAATGCCACATTATAAAAAAATAAAAACAAAAAAAAGTCCAAAAATTAAAAAAAAAGGTTAAGGGTGAACAACTCTTATGGGTATGAAAAATAAGTCTCGGAAAAGTATGTCTCGCTTACCACACCCTTCAGACCAGAGCACGAGAGAGCATTACACTGCTGTTATTAGGCAGAAAAGGTTTTCTATTATGTCACGATATAGTTAGATCCCAGAGCACTCAGACCTATGTCATTTTTGTAAATTTGAAATTTTGAAGATTATTGGTCCAATATGTAGCTAAGACGGTATGCATACTTACTAGCTTGAAAGTGGGCCCTTTCACAGGTAGATCGAACTAAAGGCACATAAAAATCTTACCTTCGGTACAGTAGAATCGCTCGTATTTATTAAATATGTTTTGAAGAATATTATTCTTCTATATGATAATTATATTTATTATTGCCAGTCTCTTTACGTGGGCCTTCACTTCCACTAGATCTCATAATTAAAAAATTAAGTAAACTAAATTTTATATGTATAATTTAGGGTACTATTTCAAACCCTTTGTAAGCAGCCAGACCAATTCGATGAGCCAATCATCCTACCAGACGTCTGGGACTAGGATCTATCTTGTACTATATATTGTATATATAGTGACATTCTAACAAAACTATTAGTTTTTATGTTATGTTGTTATAAAGCAGCACCTTGATAGCAATAATATAAAATAATAATTCTTATTCTCCGTGTACAATGCCCCGTAAGTTGCTTCATTATATCGTTTTTTATATTTATTTCTCTTGTTTCTTCTGTCTCCATTGCGCTTATTATTCCTTTTAATAAGATCAAGAGAACGACACTCTTGATCTTATTAAGTTTAATACTTAATTAAATTGTAACTTAGTAGGTTGAAATCACTTAAGGCTTTATAAAAATAAAATAAAATACTATTGTTTTCTTCGCGTACAAAGTCTCGTAAGTTTCTTGAATATTACCTCTTCATTTTCTGTATTTATTTCTATTATTTTTATTACGTTTCTTGTCTGCATTGTTCTTGTAATACCTGTTAAATTCACGAGTGTCGTATATCCCCTTTGTTTAATATTTGCTTATACTAAAGCAGTAAGGCGTTCGTTATGTGACCTCGTTGTCGCTACACTAAGACCAAGGCCTCTTGGGGCTCGTGTCCGGCAGCGAGCACTATTATACCAGCTTGGGTCGTAAAAGATGCATTATAGACTCTCATATAGCGACCATTCTGATACAACCTGCATACAACTAAACTTACTTATCCTATATATTTTATTATACCTTTAATTCGTTCCTTCATGATCGAACCATCTATATCTCCTAATAAGGTCCCAGGCATAACCTACCTAACTCTATCATGTTGGTCAAGTGTTGTTTGGGTCGCTCTAATCATAACCATAATCTTTTTTTCATTAGTCGTGCAAGTAAAGATTTTTCTCGCGGTGAAAGGTGATCTGGAATCCCTGTAGGTAATAAAATTAAAAAAAAAATGGAATATTTAAGATTTTATCACCTTATTTTTAAGGATAGGGAAATCAGGACCGCGGGAAACTCCTTTCCAATACGCATACGCCTGTGACTTCAGAAACCTTTTAAAACTTTATGGAGAACTCTCAGGTTCACTGTTAAAGAATGCTGCGAATAAATTTATAATACTCATATTTTTAAAATCTCACTTCCAAACACGCATGTGGGAATTTATAAAATTATGTTGAAATTTTTTACAAAAAAAAAATCACGATATGAAAAAAATAACATAAATTCATTTGTTACAAAATCTCTTATAAGTTAAAGTGAATAAATAATATACTTTGACAATACAGAATAATTATTTTTTGAAAATGTGAGTGTGTGAGTTTCTCAACTCAATAATATTAGCGTCTTCGGAAAAATGGAGTATTTCTTGGTACGATACAAACGTACCTCTGTATATTAAGAGTGTTATATTATTTTCTGTGGACTTTACACTGGCCATTATTTTGTATGTTTCATCATCGTTTTTTGTGTATGTCTGGGATGCAGAATTTACAAAATGTACCTTTGAATACGAATTATTATTAGGGAATGTTACAAATTAAATAAAATCATGTTAACATGTATAAAAAGATTGGGCGCTCGTTAAAATACCTTAAGAACGTACTTCTCTTTATAACATATTTTTGGTACCGAATTTTTATGAATATCCAAATATTTTATACGAAGACTGAACACAGATTCCAGTCAATTCTGGCTAGATGCCAAATAAGCTAGTTCGAAGACGTTCTCCAATATTATTCCACCAGTACATTTGTATACTGATAACTAGTCAGCTTCACAGACGTATCCAGTCGGCCACTTAACAAAAATAAAAATCTAAGTCTTTACATCTGACTTAGAATTTATAATGAATACATGATTACTTACAAATGGCTTTGGTGAAAACGAATAAATATTTTATCTTCGAAATAATTTACAAATGAAATTAAAGTAATTTTAATTTTTATGTATCTTCAGACTTTATATATTTTGTCAACGAATTCTGATACCTTCTTCAGAACTGATAATAATTAACTGTAACTTGATATTATATTAAAAACAAATGGATGTTATTATACTAGAGGCCAAACTAGGACACGGTACAATAAAATCGTTTTTTCATTTACGCTACTTACTCGTGCAAATAAGTGTGTAGCTTAGGAAAAATATATTTGGAAATTACCAGCAGTAACGAATGCAAACATATTTCCACGCAACTGTACTTACTTCACTTTTACTGCTTTCCGTTAAGCTACTTGCTTAAGCGTCTCTTACGCTAATTTATGCTACACTTCTCTATATTTTAACGTGCATTAGTACAGATGCAATATAAATTTTTTTCATCTTTTCGCTCATGCGCAAAATTTCTTAATGAAATTTCATATGTATTTTTGGACTACCTTTTTCACGCGGCACCGCCCGCTTGGTTTATGTTTATCACACAGAGTAACGTATATGTCAGGTTAGATACAAAACTATCTTTGTGCTAAATTCTTTCCAATCCGATCAGTAGTTATTGCATTATAGAGTAACAAACATTCATTCATCCATTCATAAATCTATCCACCATCATTGTTTCATAGCTGGGCATGAGTCACAGATCTTATAATTATAATATTAAAACTCTATAAATAAAATAATAATAATATACTTTATTGTACCTACAAACACAGAAAACAATACAATGAAAATTTACAGTTTTAAAAATATAAAAGGCGGTCTTATCGCTAGACAGCGATTTCTTTCAGACAACCTTAGGGTGTAGAGTTTAAATTTGTACGAAAAAAAGAAACATGTAGAGTGCAAAAAAAAATCAAATTAAGGATTGGTGATAAGTACGAGTTAAAGAAAAGCTAGAATAGTGTTTAGCTAGTAGCAATTTCCAAGACGTTGGCAAAATACGAATACCTTAAAAAACTTTTTTGGACTCATTTCAGTTGTGTACATTTCCCTTCAACGTTATAGAAATGACAATAAATTTTAAGAAGCACAAAACAATTAAATATAATAGGTGCTGAGATCGTCCTTCCCCTCGATTGCACCTAGTTTTGCACCACAAGTTTATCACTTCTTAAAATTAAGTTTACTTTTTCATGCCATGATAATTATTTATCATTCCCACTTACACTTTAATGTATTTTAGAATTATGAATTTAAATTTAATAATAACTCTACCACAGCGAGAAAAAGTTATTAATAGTTGGAGAGTTGAGAATTATGAATATAATTTTATTAATAACTCTACCACAGTGAGAAAAAAGTTATTAATAATTTTTGATAAATAATAAAGTTGGGTCCAAATTTTGTCATTTTATTTTTGATATTTAACCATAATGTATTATGAAAAAAAGCCCATTTTGGTCCACAAATAATAAATATCGTAGAATCTTATTTATACCTAAGTAACCGATTATCTCGTTGCTAAACGTTTTATTAAAATGTTTTCAGAAAAGATGTCATTATTTATTCCTTGGATAGGAATATCTAATTCACTTAGTCTTAATCTATTTTGAACAACCTTTTAGTTTTCGTTATCGTATAGAATATCCTATAAAATTGATCTTAATGTAAAGTACATAATTCACCCAAATGTTACTTTGTTCTTGACGTCAATTCTAACATAATTTTGAAACCATTTGTTTACAAAAATAAATTACACTTTTATTGTAGAATGGATAACAGGTAGAAAAAACGAGAAATTTCAAATAAAACAAAAATATATAAAAGGAGAATACCCGATTGCTTGGAAAGATTGCCTGATTTCTCGATCCAGCCGTTTCGGAGAAGTTCAGTGACATACACACGCACAGAGAATATATTCTTATAAGTAAAAGTAATAAATGTAATTACATACTTATACTAGTTACTTACATAATATACACGTATACATACATATATGCACGTACTATTTTGGGACATACTCCTTACAGACATTTCCATTACCACGTGTAGTCAGGTAGAAGTAAAAAAATGGTTTTTGTTACTTCATTTCGTTATTCCTATATTTTTCAGAAAACTGTTTCATTTCACACGCATGTCATGGAAGTGTATAAAAATATATGGTCAGACATTTTGGGGCGACCGCCATGTTGGATTTAGAATATCGTCACTAATCTAGTCATTTATTGTCATCGAAGAACATAAACATAAACGCTTTCTAGACTCATAGCCCCACAGTAGGATTTTCTCCTGTGTCGTGGGTGCCATGGACACACAAAGACGAATACACAAACACCCAGACCAAGAACAGAAATCTAAACTCATCATTCAGATGTCTTTCTGGCCGGGGATCAAATCCGGAACCCACTGCGTGTCAGACCGGTATGGTGACCGCTCCGCCACGTAGGTTGTCAAAACAATTTTTATGCAGGATTACGAAGAACCCTAAGTATTTTTGAAAAATAAAAGTAGCCTAAGTTACGCCTTATGACATCAGCTATCCAACAGTGAAAGTCCGGTGAAAATCGGTCCAGCGGTTTCAGAGATTACCCGGGACAAACAGACAGACAGGCAGACCAAAATTTTAGTAATTGCTATTTTGTTATCAGTAACGTATATACTTCCATATGCATTTGATAAAAAGCTATTTTTTTGATATTACAAACAGACACTCCAATTTTATATATATGTATAGATTGTTGCAGTCAAGTGGTTTTACAAACACCAGCCAAGTACAAGTTGGACTCGCGCACGAAGGGTTCCGAACCATTATTGATAAAAAACGGCATTAAATCGCGTTTATTGTATGTGAGCCCGTCCCCTTAAATATGTATTTATTTTAATTGAATTATTTATTTTTAAAGTGAATATATAATTCAATGCTCTGTGATTATTTCAAGCTCTACCTGTTGCCGTTATTAATATCAAACAAAAAAAATCACGTTTTGTATATGGGAGCCCTCCCTAAATATTTATTTTATTCTGTTTTTAAATATTTCATGTTAAAGCGACAACAGAATTACACCCTCAGTAAAAAAATCAACTGTCTAGCTAATATAGTTCAAGAAATACAACCTGGTGACAGACAGACGAACAGCGCAGTCTTAGTCCTATTACTAAGACTGCGCTGTTGACTCCGTTTTTACCCTACTGTATTTGTATCCATACGAAAATAATGCAAACAAAATAAAAGCTTGTTAAAAATGAGTACTTAAAAGAAAAAATGGAATTCACTTGTTGGAAACTATCTATCTATCAATTTATAGACACCTTTTGTTAGTCTAAGCTTTCCCTAATTGGCCCACTTCGATGGCTCGTCTGCCTTCATAATTCAAGGATTTTGATATCATTACATCATTAGCTCCTAGTATTAGAATTAAAAATACACTTGCGGTATTTTTTTCAGAATGCAGTATTGCCAAGTCTTTAAATCATTAGTTCACCTATTAATGGCATCTCTAAACGCTCTAAAAAGTGTTGTATAGAAATTTACAACCGATCTAGGATATTATATATCCGTATCGGTGTTATATCGCTTACCTAGTAAAACATTAGCACATCTCCATATTCATATTTCACAGAAACAAGAATTAAATATTTCAGAAATATTCAATACTACAATAGTATTGAATGTATCTGAAATATTTAATTTTCCTCCTCCTAATAATTTTCCCTTTTTTATTTAGACATATTCGTGACTTAAAGATATTTGATTGATGTTAAAAAATGTTGTATATATTGATTTTTTTTTAATTTATAAATGTTAGCCTGTCGTTTAATACAGGCTAAACTTTGCAAAACTCATCCGTTTCCTAAAGGCCTTTCAGGCATGTTTAATTATTTTCATTAAGTGTAAAAATATGCATTCTTGATTTGAAAAATATGTTTATTTATTTACTTCTACACTATACACGTAGCTCCGCACGTCACGTTTACCACGATATTGAGTATCCCATGTGTTCATCCAGATCATCTGTTTGCCATATTTTAACGAAATCCGACCAGTAGTTTTTGCGTAAAAGAGAAACAAACACACATACATGTTCACAAACTTTCGCAATGATTATATTAGTAAGATAAGAATTTTGTAGCCTTCAATGATGTATGGGACCATAGATGGACTTAATACTATAAGCAATATCTATGATCCCTGCGTAAAACTTACAAAATGCGCACAAGGTTTCAACGAGCGGAACTGGATGGAGAAGCTTGTATCCCGTATCACCCAGCGACACAAAATATAATAAAAATCGTCTGTAAATATACAACTGTCCATTTCGAAGTCAAATAGTACTTTTACAGTCATATATCGAATCCTTTGTGAACCACATCCCTTCTCTACAGCGAACTAGTAAGCGATAAAGTTTATAAAGTCATATATTTATATTTATTTTGGTAATCGTTCATTTTACATGCCCTAACAAATCTCCCCGGACGAACTAGACTGGTTCTACCACCTAGTAGATCCAGTGTAATTCGACCGAGGAGGTACCACCACCAGTACGCACCTATTTCCTGCGTGAAGCGGGTGTGGTTGCCGGCTCACTTATACATAAGGCGCCCATCTTTGTCCTCGGAAGTAGCAACGCATCTGTGATCGACTTTAGATAGAATCCTTGTTCTATATGAAGTTGCTTGCAGATCACCGTGAGTGGTGGTAACCACTTACTACCGGGTGACACTTTATTTTACACTCGTTTGCTCCTTCAATCTGATTAAAAATAGCTGCTTTGCAAAAATAATGACGACCCACGTGGTGAAGCGGTCACCATACCGGTCTGACACGCAGTTGGTCCCGAGTTCGATCCCCGGCCAGACAGACGTCTAAATGATGAGTTTAGCTTTCTGTTCTGGATCTGAGTGTTTGTGTATTCGTCTTTGTGTGTCCATGGCACTCACGACACAGGAGAAAATCCTACTGTGGGGATATGAGTGTAGAAAGCGTTTATGTTTATACACAAATATTCTTTATTGGAGAGCTAGGAGCTAGCTATTAACTTTTAATTAAACAATGTTTTTTGTTTTTATCTTTTTAAGTAATCAATTTAAAATTATCAAAATGAAAAGGCCATTTACCACTGTAGTTAGAGCAGCAAGTTTTCAATTCTAAAATAATATAACAAGGATAAAACTTTACAATAGAATTAATGGATTTTGAATTGTACGGGTATTTATGCAAAACAGTGATATATATTTATTATCGCTGTCCATATTTTAAATAAAAATAATTGGATCTTGATGAGATAGCCTGCTTGGGTCTCCTCTCAGAGTGTGAAAGGCTTAGGCCATACTTCACGAAGCCGGCCAGTCGCTTTTCAAAGACTCGGGTGTGAAGGTTTTTTCACGCTGTTGTCGTTAAGAGTTAGGAAACATCGACAACAATCGATACAATTTATCAATAAATAAATGACGCTTCTACTTATCACCGCTACTATTCCCTGTAGTGTGGTGATCTCACACACTAAGACAGACACACAAATACCTAGACATTCAACTCCTCATTCAAATCTCTAACGGCGGAAATTAAATTCTGAACTACATAAAACATAAACGCTTTCTACACTTATAGGCCCACAGTAGGATTTTATACAATACAATACGCATACACAAACACCCAGACCCAGAACAAACCAACACTCATCATTCAGATGTCTGTCTGGCCGGGGATCGATCCCGGGACACACCGCGTGTCAGACCGGTATGGTAACCGCTCCACCACGTGGGTCGTCGTATATAACAAAACCGTATGAACCACGAACTACAAGAGTAAAAGATAAATAAAATTAGCCCTATTTCATCTCGCTCGCTCGATATATATTCTAGGACTTCATAGGCCAACAAGTCCTTTATTCACGGGTTTGTTTTGCTTCTGGCACTGGAGACTATAACTCTATATTTTGCCTATATTGCGAGCTAGTTTACTTAGTTTGTTTGTGTTCGCCCCTTTTGGATATTAAATCTTCATTTCAAACACTGTCTAGATTTTAATAGTATTTGTTAATCATTACTTTATATGTGTAGGTGGTAAAGCCTTTCGTGATTTGACTTGGAAGTACCACACTATTTCGTCCTTGTAACAGTAGTGTTAAGCGCTACTGCATTCTGCTTTATTTATTTATTGATTTATTTATTTATTTATTTGTTGTACCAACAAAGTAATCACTATTACATTGTATTGGAGGCAGCTATACAATAAAAATCATGGCGAGTGTTACCTCAATTAAANNNAACATGTTAAGGAAACTTATCGAATAACAATGCAAGAATTACAATCGAGTTATATAAGACAAGTTGCAATTATTGAAAAATAACATGCAATAAAAAAATAAACAGTCATAAAAAAATTATATAAAAATTCTGAAAATTAATGTGAAAGGTCTTATTCAAAAAAAATATATATATTAATAAATTTTTTTTTTTAATTTAAAATTCTTTTGCTTTAAAGGTGTATCAACAATGTGATGAAGGAGAGATACTTATACAAGACGTTCCTAATCCTCGAGAATTTTAATGTATCTGTTGCCAATGTCAATTTGGACTCTGATCCTATTAGAGGTTAATTACAGATGTTCATACACAGCAGTTGCTACGTACCATCAGTTGGTATGTACGCTTGTTTGCTAATTCCACAACTACTACTATGGTATGACTGTTAAAACTTGAAGTAATATTCCATGTT
>MOOZ01002044.1:143111-156149 GCA_002930495.1 Cecropterus lyciades
GAACTGGCTATAATCATATATTTTATTAGCTGAAAAACAATCAACAAAAATAAAATTAAAAAATTTAAAAAATCAAACGTTTCATACCACACTTACACACGTTCATGGGTGGCAGTGATCACTTACCATCAGGTGAACAGCATACTTCTTCTAAATTAAAAAAATACAATGAAGCCCAGTAATAATACTTCAATAGTTTCCAAGATAACAAACAAGCGTACAGACAGACATCAAAAATGATTTATTCGTGTATTGATACAGCAGTTATTTTTTAAATTAGTATTTAATATAAAGATTGAGTCAAAAAGACTTTTTGAATGTTGAAAACAACTGATAAATAATTTTAAATAATATAATTTCCGCAGCTCACGAGCTTCCAAAGACATAAAATGGCCCGTAAAGAATTATGTTTAGTAATAACAATTATGCGGGGCCTTTTATTTGCTTACGTTTTCATATTCATTATTTTTTCCTTTTTAAGACTATAATGCACCCTTACCATAACTCGCTCATAAAAACAGTTTACCGCAAAATATATACATTAGTAGATGTAATTTTTCCGCAAAAGCCTATTATTGTAACTATCTAACATATAATAAACGTGAGGTAACACTTCAGTAACCCATATTCGATTCACAAAAAAAATACATTCCTTTCTATAAAAAAAAAATTAAAAAAAAAAAACAAACAAAAAGGTATTTTAAGCACGACAATATTTTTTAAACAATGTAGTAAAGTACAAAATTATTTTTAAAGATACCTATATAAATTTAAAAAAACATAAAGACTTTCATAGTTACATTGTTATAGCAATAAAATAATACCTCGCAGCAACAGATGAATAGTTGTAATCTTCAACACGGTACGTAAATTTATGAACAACATGTTTATTTCACATATAACTTAACTTATAACTGAACCGAACTAATCACTACTCACTAAAAGCACTATTTTACATTGTATCCACTACAAGATTAGGTAAAAGTTTTTTTAGTTATATCGTAACGAGTATCGGCGCGCGTAGCGTCGGCGTAGCGCGATCGTAGAGGGTGGCCGAGGCGACGTCTATAGAGGGACTGAGCTCGGCGCTCTACAGAGCCGCCAGGATCGCTAGTCGCGTAGCGTTGGCTCGACTCACCCTGCTAATAAAGCTCAAACAACACTAGCGACGCGTTTCGCTAAAACTTCTATACTGTTTCTAACAAACACTTCTTTGTCTTTCAACAAATACTTAACTGTTAAGATACACTGTTTGTAACAAACATTGTAAGACTTGAACTAATTTAAAGTATAATATATTTCTTGCGAAGCGATGTTTATTTTAGTCTTATTTTCTATCTTTCTGTATAAACTGGCCAGACAATCATATTAATGATAAAAAGATTCTGCGATCGGGGGACTGCTGTCAGGAACGAAGTTCAATCTATGCACCAATACGGGGTAATAAGGAACATTCGAAAAGGATTATTGCAGTTGGGTAAAAACCCATATTTATTTACAACTTTTACTTTAACATAGACCATTTTTAATGAAACTACAATAATTTCATTTTATTTATACTACTATCCATCATGTTAATGTATTTCGTTTTAATATTTTCTAATTTGTCCAGTAAGACTGTATAGAGATCCGCATTTTATTTGAAAGTCGTTCAGAATAAAGTTTTAATCCGTCGTAGAGGGATTAACATTTTATCTAACGCTTATATACTTGTAGGACATGGATTCGTCGTTGTAATCTACCAAAATATGTTGATGACTTCGGGACTATGTATTATGTATGTAAGAAACAAACATATATTTAAATTATTTTTTTGGTATATAAGTCGATTTCTATTTTTTGTTATTTTTTTAGAAGCCGTCTTTTTATCCGTGTTTTCAGTAAATTTCACCATCATTTCTAATATTATGGTCGCTCAGATGAAAATCTCCAACCACGAAAATCCACATGTCACCAATCTAGTTCTTTTATAATCCATATTTTTTTTTATAATTATGTCGATTAAATCGAAAAATATTGTTAATATTTCATCAGAATGTAATTCGTATCTAATATCTTAATAATATATTAAAAAAAAAACACGACCACAAATAAAAAAATACCGAGCAAAGTTCGGCCTTCCAGGTACTAAATATTTTAGGGGGCTCCCATACGACAAGCGTGATTTTTTTATCGACTTCAGCGTCATCTTTCACTCCCATCTAACATTCTAGTGTTATATCGGAGTGAAACATGGCGCTTATTTCAATATTCAACTTATCGAGAATTCCTTGTCGGTCGATCTTTCACCACAAGATGGCGGTTTTAACCAAATTATTCGTTGCGAAATTGAAATGATTCAATTATATATAGATTCGTATATACCCTTCGTGCGCGAGTCCGTCTCGCACTTGGCTGATTTTTTGCTCTGTGACACGTTCAAAAATAATAAAAACAAACAGACATGTTTTGTACCACTCACACTTTATGACATGCTAATTAAGAAAATAAGTGGGTAAGTTATAGAGTAATCGGTTTTTATTTTAACCCATGAAGAGCAGGATTTTCACGTTTTTAGAGATCCCGGAGTCCACCACACAGAGCTGAGGATAGCCATCAAGGGGGTTTTAGTGCGGTAAAAATCCAATATAACCCAGCGTTGCTCCCATGACGTATCGGGTACCTTTTGAAGGTTTCCCCTCGAAATAAATTTTAATAAAATATAATAAAAATAAAAAAAAGGTTTGTCGTTGTTGTCAACCCATTTCTGTCCCCTGCAGACTAGCAGGAGGCTAGAGCGAGAGGGGCTTAGGCCATAGTCCACCGATGTGTCTTATGACTCAGTTAAAAATTCAGTATTTCGAGTAATGTGGAAAATTAACAAAACAAAACGTAGCATGTTCAGAGTTAAATTCGATAGCATAAACAAATCTTATTTTATTGTATAAAATAAATAGTTGTTGTACTGTGGACGTGACACGATAAATTACATAATTACATTTGTCTAGGTGATACTGGTGAAGTAGTTGACTTTAATTCAGATAGCGGGTTCGTGTGTCTTTGTGAACACTTGCCAACGATAACGTAGAGAAATATTGCAAATGTGTGCAAATTTCAATGCCGAAAACATTTATTAAATTATAAAAAATACTTCAAATTACAAAAATAATACAAATACTACTAATATCTAAATACGAATAATATTTAAGCAAGCCTTAATATCAAGCACAAGAATATTATAGAAATAACCTACCTTTGTGAATATATTAAATATTTACTATGCTTCTAAAATACCTCGTGAGTTTATAATCCAATTTAAACTTTCAGGTTTTTAAACCCGAAAGAGGCTTTTCGCAGCAATCAAGTTTGAAGCTTGACAAATACCTCTTGTGATTTATATATTTGGTTGCAAAAAAGACACCAATTCTACTTTTACGACAGGGAGTGTGATACGAGCTTTTAGCTGTGATAAATGTTCTGAAAAGCGCCAAATTCGAGTGCCATAGCAATGAATTGATGGAAGCAGTGATAACATAATCAAATTATGCGTTTCCAACATTTCGAAATGATGTTCATATAACAAATAAAATGTCGTAAGCTTTAAGAAATACTATGTAAACTAAACTTTCGTATAGATATTATAAACACGCTTTCTACACTCATAGCCCCACAGTAGGATTTTCTCCTGTGTCGTGGGTGCCATGGACACACAAAGACGAATACACAACATCCAGACCCAGAACAGAAACCTTAACTCATTCAAATTTCTGTCTGGCCGGGGATCGAACCCGGGACCCACTGCGTGTTAAACCGGTATGGTGACCGCTCCGCCACGCGGGTCGTCAAAAGAATTATATATAAAATGTATACAGAGATGCGTTTATTCTACAAATCCGCACTAGATCAAATTAGTAGCTTTAACCTTTTTTATTTTAACCCATGTCTAGTCGAGAAAAGTTAAAAGAATACTTAGAAATAATCTATTTACAAATAATATTAATAAACAGGAATTATTAATACTATTAAGTATATAGATGGAAATGTGTATTAAGTATAAAATATTTTCATTTTTCATTTCATATACCATTTTACATATAGAAATGCTTAAGCAATGTCTAATAGGCTTTTTGAATAAGTAAACTAACACATCTCCCAACATTTCATTAATTGATTTACTTAATTTATTTATATTTTTACTTTAACAACGTATACTTATAATGTAAACAGTTCCCCAGAAAAAATTAACGTCATTAGCGGTTGCAAATTGAAACCATAATCATTCAGTGTAACAATAATATACATTTTGTAACACAAAGAGTACAGACAGACGCTCTGTGTTGATTAAGTATCCCATTGTGAAATAGGAAGGGAGTATTACCGAAAATGTCTTTACGTCATTACTTAATTCTCGACATGGAATAATCGAAATATAAAAGAGATCTTTGAATGTATTTGAATGGAGAGCGAAATTAATTATAATATAATATATGTATATGTTTTTCAAAGTTATTTTTTATAGATTGTTTGGCAGATTGTATGGCCGCTATAACAACAAATACAGTGATAAAATATCTATAATTACGGGATCCCCAGACAAAAAGACAGTTATTTTCTGTATTTTATTTATTTAACCATATAACCACTTAATTTTTTATAGTGCATGTACTTTAGCTGCTTCTAATATATACTAAAAATATAAACCATTGAAAATTTGTGATACGGTACAGGACTTTATTCCTGGGCCACCTTCAATTAAAAATAACGGTCTATATCCAATACTCAGCGGACGATGAAGACACTCTTAATGGTATCTCATTAGCCACATTATGATATTCAGTTTAGAAGTTATTAACGAACAGATGAACATATGTACATTCCAGTAAAAATCGTAACCTTCTATTTTCCTTTGCCGCCATCGTGTTAAATAGGGACAATTGTATCTCGGAATGGAAACCCAGAATTTCTACAGAAAATTTGATCACAATTCACGTGAGTACGCGGAAGCTTTATTAATGAAACAAGTTACTTGCTACTGAATTAATCGCGTCCACCAATAGCCCACATTAATAACGAGTTCAGAATATTCTCCGATGCGCGTATATTTACCAGATTTGGTACGACTGTCCAAAGCCTCTCTAAGACGAAAATCGTAAACCTGGCAATAGGCAACAGCGTCGTTTTTTATAATGTGCTTCTCATATAGTGCTATTAACTTATATATCTTCGTCGTTAACCCATAATTGTCCCACTACTGGGCAGGGTTCTTCTCTCAAATTGTGAGAATTTCAGGCCACATTCCACCGCGTTGGCCTAGTGCCATTTGGTAGACTGAGAACGATATTTTCCTTCACCGTAAAGCAATGATAATTATTTTGTAAAATGCACAAAATTTTGAAAAGTCAGTGGTGCGCATCAGGATTCGAACCTCGAACCCTCATTTGAGAGGCCAAGTTTCAACCATTCGGCTATCACTGCTTATCTATCTATCATATCTTATCTAGTATTTATTAACGTGAAAGGTTTCAGCAGTAAACATCCGTTTCCCAGAATTATACTGTCTGAAGATTTCTAAGAGCCGTTCGACCGATAAATGAAGTTATTTATACCTTATAGGACTGTAATGCCTCTTAGCTTCGAAGAGTCTAGTAAAGCTCACATGAGATATTCCAATGTCGTAGCATCTTTGATCCATATTCAACTTTGTTTTTGTTATTTTTTTTTCATATTGTAGTAACAAACGAGCATCCAGTCCGCCAGACGGAAAGTGCCCAGTGCCGCCCATTAACATCTGTAATCAGTCCCATATTTTTTTGTATAGTATGGAAGTAAGAAACGAGCCTGCAGCCCACCTGATGGTAAGTCGCTATTGCCGCCCATTGACATCTATAATCAACCCTAGGTAAGATCAAAGTCTCACCTAAGGTTAGCCACAGATGCGTTGCTACCCCTGAGGACTAAGATGGAATGCCTCAGAAAAGTATCTCTCCCTTACCACACCCTTCAGACCAGAACACAGCAGCGCATAACACTGCTGTTATTATGCAGAAATAGGTCTGGCGGTGGTGCTTCCGGAGTCGAACCACAAAGAGTTCTACCACCTTGGCCATACCTGACCATATAAGATCAGAGTCTTACCTGACGTTGGCCACAGATGCGTTGCTACTACTGTGGAATAAGTTGGAACGCGTCGGATAAGTATGTCTGCCGTACCACACTATACAAACTACGTAGTACGGACCATTTTGTAGTGCAGAAAGTTAAACTTAACTTGTTGTGGCGATGAAAAACTGAAGGTAATACTTATTTAACGCTTCCTTATTTAGGTAAGACTCTGTGTGAGACGTTACACAGACTTGTGATTTATCCTCCAGAAGTGGTTTAGCAGAAATATTATAATTTCGCTTTTACTTTTGCGTGTCAGTGATATACAAGATCGCAAGGGAAATTACATAAAGTATGTAGTCAAGAAGATTTAGGTAGTAGTACAGTATCAAATCGCGCTACCAACGTAGCCGAGAAGCAATAGCCCAATGGTTGAAACTCGACCTCTCAACCGAGGTTCAAAACCACAGATTTTTCTAAAATTATGTGCGCATTAGAAACTAATTATTACTTCTTTACGGTGAAATCTGCACATGTAAGAGTTCTCTAAAAACAGATTTCAAAGGTGTGTAACGTCTAATAAAGCGCACTTGGCCAGCGCGGTGGTCTATGGCCTAAAACCTCTCTCATCCTAAGTTGACAGGTTAACGATGATCAAATCACGGCCCTATGATGCAACATCATAGGGCCGTGATTTGATCATCGAAGCAGCCAAAAGCCACATATAAAGTAGGAAACATTGTTAAAAATATTAAAACAAAAAACCCGACTGCTTAATAACATTTTTTGTTCATAATTATATATTTTATTTAACGCCTTATATGAGTTTTCGCCAAAATAGTCATGTAAAAGTATTATAATAATATATATGGTCTGTTTACTAGCTTTCATTGGATATCCATAGTGTCGTGATAGTATAAAAATCGTCCCTCCCTCCCCTTTTTCACCTATTTGCAGGTGCCATTTTTTAAATTATATAGCCCATGTCACTGTTCAAACTAAGACGATTCTAATGATATATCATACGTCACAATCCATCAAGCCATTTAGACTGTAGCGCGCGCCAAAGAAATGGACATATATACATACATACGCTCGAAAAACATTACCCTCCTTCTGACGCAGTCTGACAATACAATAACATGTGAACTAATTTGTAATAAAATTCAAAATAGTTAAAAACCCTATAATATATTTGTTATTTTATATAGATACGAATATAGGTAAGGACTAATTACTTAGACATTTGCTATTACTCGTAATTACGAATGGGAATGGCTTCAGCGGGCACTTTATCGTAAGTAAGACTCCACACATATTTATTTCCTTATTCCCTTTACCCCTAATTATACCATTCAATTTTTGCCAGCCTCAGAGCACCTAACAATTTGCGCCCAAATATACGAATTACAGAGTAAACAAGACCCTTAAATGTAAAGAGGTTATCTAGGAAATTGGATGTGACATCTGTGTGCGTGTATTTTGGTATTTCTTTGTAAAGATAAACTCAAGCCTAATGGACTGCAATGAGTTTCACATTACACTAATTTTTCTCAGCAATATGTATCAACATTTTTATAATTATAAAAAGACATTAAGCGGATCTCCAATCAGAAGGAATGTTAATTAGTGGAACTTAACATCTGAATTCACCAAAATATTACAATAATCCGAGCTGAAGTTGAACAAGTATCTCTGTGAAGTAAAATGAAATGGTTCGCATTACTAATAACATTGTTGTCGAGGTAATACAACTCAAATTTGAACCGCATGCGGTTAGGAGATGCGTGCGTAAACACGCTTATCAGGAATATAAGGGTGAGGTTGCCGGCTAATATATATAAGAGGCGACCATCTTCGTCCTCGGGAGTAGCAACGCGTCTGTGGTTGACTCCAGATAGAACCCCTATATAAAGTTGCTAACAGATGTCCATGGGCGACAGTGACCACTTACCATCAAGTTGACTGCATGCTCGTGTGCTATTTTAATCTGATAAAAAAATCTAATTTAAAAATTTATATGAAGGATATTTTAGTGTAGTCGATCTACGAATTAGTTTTTTCTTCTGCATCATTACAAATCAAATAGAAATGAACCTTTTATTTATATTAAATCAACATAATAATCAATGCTATAATCAATTTTATTCGTCCTCCTAATTCTCAAACGCAAAATTTAAAAAAAAAATACTAAGACTGTAAAATATTGCGTTTGTGAACCACGTCAAAACGTCAAATAAATAATAAAGTTACATAAAAAAGATATCATTGCATCGAGTGTTTAAACAGCCGGATTCGAGTCCGTAAAGTGCTTTCAAACAAAACTCGATATTGAATTGTTTGCTCACATGTGATCAATTGGACTTAAATCGTGTTTATAAATCCAAAAATGAGTTAAAAATATGTATGCTAAGTTCTCAAAAGTTATGAAAGTATTGTGCGGGAGTGTATGTATTTATATTTGAAATTATTTTATTAGAATCTGTTAACAAATTTTGCGCATTTACGAACTTTAGGAATTACATTTTTTGCAATTGGAGTATAGTCATCATTATTTTGTTATAGTAAATGTACTCATATACCCTGAAGATGGTAGAGCTCTTTGTGATTCGACTAGGGGTGTACGAATAATTTAAACTTACGAATAATTCGTTCCGAATCGAATATTAATATTAATATTAGATAAGAAACTCGAATCGAATAATTCTAATTTTCGAATTATTCACATGTTTCCGAATAATTCCCGAAAATTTTCGGATAATTCTAAGTGTTTCGAATAATTCAGTTTTTTTTAGAATTAGTCGCAAATTATTTTACTATCAGCAAATTGCATGCGCGTAGATATTGTATACATAGATTCAACCAGTGAACGAGAATTCCACTTATTGACCAGTGAAGCTTAAATTGGAAACAATAGACTTTGGACTTTTTTCGAATTATTTGTCGAATTTCGAATCGAATATTAATCGTCGATCCGATTCGATTCGAACGATATTCACACACCCCTAGATTCGACTCTCGACGCACCACTGCCATAACTATTTCTGCCTAATAACAGCAGTATTATCCATTACTGCGTTCTTGTTTGAAGAGTGTGGTATACTTATCTCATGAGATATACTTATCTGAGGCGTTCAAACTTGTTCCTCAGAAGTAGCAACGCATCAGTAGCTAACCTCAGGTAAGACTTCGATCTTATCTGGGATTTATTACAGAAGTCCCTGGGCGACAGTGGCCACTTACTATCAGGTGGACTGCATGCTCGTTTACTACTTCAATATAAAAAAATATCTTCAACAATCAACACATACCTATATAGTTAGTAATACTTTAAATACTACTAAGAATCTTTTAAGGGCCCCCACGGCTCTTACATGGTATCCTTAGACGTAATTTGAGATAATTATTTCTTTCATTAAGCGCTTTTATCTTTACGGATTTAATTTATCATGATAACACTCAATGAGCTGTAATCTTCTAACAAAGATGGTTGCCCATTTATAAGAACAAAGACTAAATAAAGTAGGTACTAAATTAATTGTTAATAACTGATGATAACGATGTCTCTTCATGGCTTGATGCGATTATTAGAACTCAGAGTGGATATAAACCACGTAATTAAAAGTTATTTTGCAAATAACGATTTATGTTAAACTTTAAGGAGTTTAAGATGGCATCCGAATGACCAATATGACCAATTTGCATCATTAGAATTTAACAAAATACTCGACAATCCGAATTTTGCGGATATATTTTATCGACTCGAAATCCATATTTTTTTATGTTTTATTATTTAGGTAAGGTTTCGGTACGGTAGATTAGATAATCTACCGTACCCCTTAACGGAATTATTTATAGAGAAAAGGTTCTCGTATTTAAAAAACATCACCCTTATTTACTTCATAATTAACCATATAATACATTCATAATTTTATTTTCGTAACACAAAATACGAATAGTATAAATAATAAAAAATGAGAGACTAAAAAATGAGAGACTAATATAAAAAATCGCAATTTTGAAGACCATTCCTTATTAAACGCATAAATAACATTATCATATCTCATTTCATTGTAAAGCACACATTCATCACGGATATCGCAAGTCACAAGTTACAGTACATTGAAGCTATACATCCCCTCTTGAGAAACGATAAATAATATTTGTTGTTAGTTCATCGGCCATTGACCCACCCCTTGAATAAGATGAATCTGGGGTGCGCGTGTACAACAACCTCTGTCATTGTAATCAATCATTTCTCTAGCCAAATATCCTCGTGTTTTGCCGCGTTAGATTATGGAAACCATCTTTTATATTCGTACAATTCATAATCTTTTAATTAGGTAAAAAGTAATAGAACTCTGTGGCTTTATACGTGAATGCATTGTTTCGTGGTGTATGGTTGGATAGCCGGTTGTATCTCTCTGTTTGAAGATACACGTAGTTCAGTGATGAACCCATCCATCATGCTCTACTATAATTGATTACAGACGTAGACTGTATATATTGTATGTTCGTGCACTATATATCTTTAACCACATAAATTAATTTCATACCCGTTTCCTATTTATTTACGAAACTGAATTTGCATGCAATCACAGGTGCATTGCTACTCCCGAGGGCTAAGATTGTCGCCTCGTACAAAAGTGAGCCTTCAAGTGATATCGCAGCAGCTTTTGAAACCGCTGTTAAAAGAGCAAGGATATCGCTGTTTGCGTAAATAACCGCATTATTCAAAATTCATCAATTTGAAGTGGCGGATACAGTTTTATTCAAAAAAGGCTTAGAATTTAAAAGCTGCTGATATGCTGACACTACGCAGCGATTTATGGTCTTTTATCATATTTTCATTATTTGAACTTCATTTATTAAAATATGAAAAATATAAAAAAGCATTGCATACATGTTACCTGGTTCTCCTAAAAATTTAGTGTTTTCGTATTATTATTCTATCCAAGCGGTGATATCTGTCTTGGTGGTCCTTGGAATCGAACGACGACGGAACTGTCCTTTTTTTTAAGTTTTTTTTTTTTTGGATAAGCTTTAAATATAAGAATAGTTTCCAGTTGTGTGAGTTTTATTCCGCAGTCTTTAGCTTACTTGTTCAACAATAAAATGTAGCGACAACAAAAATGTTAGATCGCTTTTCCTTTACGACCAATCTGATTACTACAAAGTAGACTGACATTTCTTGTAACGTACACGTAAACCAAGTATTTTTAGAATATCTTTTCTTTATATAATTAAAAGGCGATTTTTTGGATATATTTTTAAATATAGATGTAGTAAACAAGCTTGCAATCCACCTGAGGGTAAGTGGCCACTGCTATCCATGGATATCTGTAATTAACCTGAGATAAGATCAGCCTTACCGGAAGTTGAAGATATAAGAGAAATAAGTGTGGCGGTGGTGCTTATAAAGTCGAGCCATAACGGGTTCTACCAACTTGGACTTTGAATTATTTTTATAATTACTTATGTTACTTAATTATCCCCTACAATTATAGACACACTATCTGTAAAAGAACTCGTTTAATTTGCGATTTAGCATGTATTAAAAGTCTTATAATAAGATTATAAGCAATTCAATATTTTTAACAAATAGATTGATGACATTTTCCTCCTATGAATATACAAAATTACCCTGAAAAAGAGCAGTGATAGCTGATATCAGATGGGTGAAACTCGGCCTCTTAATCGAGGATCCGAGGTTCGAATCCCAGGCACGCACCACTATTTTTTCTGAAATTATGTGCGTATTAGAAGTTTATTATCACTGCTTTACTGTGAAGGAAAAACATCGTGAGGAAACCTACACACTTGAGAGTTCTTTAAAAAGTTCTCAAAGGCGTGTGAAGTCTACCAATTCGCACTTGGCCAGCGCGATGGACTATGGCCTGAAACTCTCTCAATCTGAGAGAAGACCCGTGCCCAGCAGTGGGACGATAATGGGTTGACCGTATCTAAAGGTTAAAGAAAAGTAATGTCTACCAAACTTTTTACTGCGTGATTTTTTTTCAAATCATCCAACTGATTACTAGTATCCATATCGTTTATTTTTTATAAGATTGAAGTAGCGAACGAGCTTAAGGGCCACCTGATGGTATGTGGGTACTGCTGACCATGGAGTGTAAAACTGTAGAACAGGGTCTATATGTAGTCAAGCATAGATGCGTTTCTTCTTGCGAAGACTAAGATGTTTGCCTTATATAAAAGTGAGTCGGTGACCACGCCCTTTAACAGCACAGTCAAATAGAAGAACTGCTTCACGCTAGAAATAATTGTAGTGGTACTTCACCAGTCGAATCATACTCGTTCTACCACGTTGCAAACCTTATACATATACAAATATAATGTAAATAAAAAGCAATTTAGTAACCTTATAGTATAACTATTATCGTAGTTCCAATAAAATAAAACTTGGAACATAATGCGCATTTATATGTAACTACTATGAAATAAAACAGAAGCTCGCGTACTAGGACAAATAATTACGTATGCGGAATTTTATTGTGGTTTCCTACAGATCGTTTGTTCTGCAATAGTGTGATTGCGGTGAATTGCTTTATTCTAAGAATAGTTCTGTATGTATAGTATGTTTAAAGGATCTTATAGTTTATGCAGTCTTCGCCATTAAAGGTGAGATTTGTTTTAAGTTTTATTATGTAACTACTAAAGTAAACATATTTTTTTACTCTGAATTCACAACGTTTCTTCAAAATTCAAAAGTTTCTTCATACAAAATTATTTGCGTTTACCTTATTATCAATTAAGAATTAGTATTTTTCATAAAATGACAGACATTCTGCCACATTAAGAGACATATGACTTAGGTTAATATGACCATAAAAATAAAATTACTTTAAATAACACAGTGATACTTATGTTTAGCAAGACATAGATATCACTGGAGTCCCCCTGTAGCCGGGGAGTAGAATACGGCTACGGTATCCCCTG
>MOOZ01002044.1:158132-171297 GCA_002930495.1 Cecropterus lyciades
AATTTTTTGTCATATCATGCCTTTCTAAATAGTTAAGGTACACTCCAAGTTTCATGAGAATCGAGTTCGCTGAAGCTAAATTATCAACAATTTTGGAAAAAAACAGGGGTAATGTTGAGGGTTTTATTTTTTTACGAAGAACCCTAAGTATTTTGAAAAAAAAAATAGCCTAAGTTACGCCTTATGATATCAGCTATCCAACAGTGAAAGTCCCGTCAAAATCGGTCCAGCGGTTTCAGAGATTAGCCGGAACAAACAGACAGACAAACAAAAATTTTAGTAATTGCTGTTTTGTTATCAGTAACGTATATAACTCGATATGCATTTGGCAAAAAACTGTTATTTTGATATTACAAACACTTCAATTTTATTTATATGTATAGATTAAAATAACACACTGTAATAGTAATAAATGTTACTTACAATGAAAACATTTCTTTGTAACAATATTTATGGCAAGTACGTATGGCAAGTACTGCGTTTCGTTAAATACTAAGTATTTAACGAAACGCAGTAAGTAAACGCTTTCATCAGAAGTAAAACCTTAATTGAGGTCGTGTTTCGATTCGGTGATAGTGTAAGAAAAGATAACCGACAAATTGTAGATGTCCCCATAGGCCTATCTATACTAATATTATAAAGCTTTAGAGTTTGTTTGTTTGGTTGAACGCGCTAATCTCAAGAACTACTCGTTCGAATTGAAAAAATATTTTTGTGTTAAATAGTAAATTTATCAAAGAAGGCTTTAGGCTATATGACATTACGCTATGCCTAATAAGAGTGGAGTATCAAAGGAAAAAGCGGGAAAATATTTTTATTTTTGAGAGGTTTCCTTGCGTACGCTGCGTAAACGGTGAAAGTTACGCAAAAATCATGTAATACATGATTTTTGCGAAATTGTTTCCCTTCAAAAGTTCTAAAAATACGTCCGCGACAGCATATATCTAGCTTTTAAGGTTGACTTACTATAACAATTTTTTAAGGCATTCAGTTTGTGCTAAAATAACACATTATTTGTGAAGGTGTTTTAATAAAAATTATATTAATCCTTATCCAAATAAATGAGTTATTTCTTACAGGCACTTATTGTTGAACAAAATTGTCCTCGACAGTAATTGATTTCAACGAATATGTTAGGTTTTATCATAGTTTTAAAATAACTATACAACAAAATAATGGTCAAATACCATGCGCGCATTTATTTTGTCGGGAGCGGTGAGGCGGCCTCTGGCTGACCGACTGTGTCGTTAGCTGTGAGCAGTGCTTCCATGCACGCATGCACTGAATTAACATTACATCTACTGTATTTTTAACTTCTTTATTGTATACTTTAATGGTAAAAATACAGTGTAGGAATGTACTGTATTTGCCAACAATGTACTTTTGAGCAAATAAAAGTAGACATATTTACAGTTTATTTCGATATTTGATCGAGGTATGACCTCGGATTCCATCTTTTCTATTGGTCGTCATATTACAGAGAAACTTGTTAAAGTAGATGAGCCTTTTTCCGTAAATTTCCCTTCAATAGTTGGTATGGCATAATGGCACAGCTAGTACAAAATAAAAACATTTAATTTCATATTATTTTTTTCTTAATATCATCATTGGTAATCAGGCCTATAGACCAGGACAGTAACATTAATAATAATCGTTCACTAAATTGTCTGCTAACTTTTTAATTACACACAAATTACAATTAAATCATAGTAAGTAATAACGTTCCACTGTAAACATGCGTGTGATATCCATCATCCCTCGTCATTGTTATAACAATCCAAAAACATTATGGCCAACCGCAGTCCTCGGTCTTATGTCAGTTATATAAGATCATTTGAAAACCAACTATACTATATATATGAGCGATGTAGCAATAAAATCAATAAAATTAAGTCTTAACTTACCAAAATTAACCACTACATTTCATATTTACTTTGTAATATTCACAAATGTTTTGGAATTGTATACCTACTATATGTACATCAGAATTCCTTTTAAATTTCCAACACAAAAATTGGTATTGCGCAAAAATAATTACTCTCAGAAAAATGACAGATTCCCTCCAACTTGATGGATCATTCGTCAGACTTAACGAACTGAAGCCCAAAAAATGGTAACGAATTTCGTAGGGGAACGAGAAGCGTAAAGTTAGAAATTACATCAGAGGTAGTAAAGAGAACAGTTCCCCTACAATTTTATAGTCAAAAGTTTTATATACGTCGAGGCACGAACTGATCTGGAAGCAGGATTAATTTGTGTGTATTGTCTCCAAAAAGGATTACGTCCAAATTCGACTGTTTGATAGGAAGTTGTCACTGCTGCCCATGAACATCTGTAATGAACCTCAAATAAGGTCTTCCGTCGGAGAAAATCTTAACTGTAGTCGGTTTAGTTTAGTCGGTTTGTAGTAATATCGGTTTGTAGTAGTAGTTTAGTCGGTTTGTTGCTATTCCTGAAGGTTGTATAAGAACGCTCTGTTTATGTCTTCCTTTATACATTTGGAATAGTCTATTTACTAGCTTTCATTTGATATCCATAGTGTCGTGTTGATAAAAAATCGTCCCTCCCCACTATTATCCGTATTTCCAGGCGCCATTTTTATAAATTATAAAGCCTATGACATTCTGCAAATTGAAACGATTCTAATTATATGTCATACGTCACAATCCGTCAAGCCCTTTGGACTGTAGCGCGTGTCATAGAAATGGATATACGTACATACAAACCTACATATATACATACACTCGAAAAACATAACAATCCTTCTAATGCAGTCGGGTAAAAATCTTTATCTCTTGTCTTAGCAATTCTGACTATATTATTTGTATCAGAAATCAAATACGTGTAGGATAAACGTAGTATTATGTAAAGACATTAGTAGCTTTTACAACGAATCGTATACCTAATTAAGATTTTCTGCTTCAACACATGTAGTGCAAAGGTTCGTTCAACTTTTGAGAATAGGAAAGTGGAGCGGTGAGGGTACTTCACAGCCGTTTTTGATGCCGTTTGACTCGGCTACTGTCAGTCAAACAAACATGAAGGATAGGCTACTTGACAGTTCAAAACCACCGTTTCATGTGTGAAGCATTTTTTATTGCCCGTGTCGTACTGCAGTAGTAACGGTAAACGGTTAATTTGATTACCTTTCTTATTACTGCAGTAATTATTAGTAAGAAGAGAAAAAAAAAACCATGTTTTCAATCTCAAATACAAAATCCGAGTGAACTACGCTTACAAAAAACGCCTTATATTGATTACCGCGCCGAATAAACAAACCCTCTCCATTGATAAGTCAAATCACTTAATGGAATTATTTTAATATGATTTCAGAAATTAAATTTAAAAAAATGATTTGTAGACAAATATATTTAGTATTTCAATCAAATAGATTAGAATTTTATATACACAGAATTTTACTATATCTTAGTCAATAGTATTTAGTTACTTATAATAATTGTAATTTAATACTTACATCGGTAATTCAGATGCGACTCTATTGATTGACCTAAAAATCGCTTCACAAGGTTATATTTAGAAATAGGTAGGCAAGAAAGGTCGTCATAAAAATATACTCAGCCTATTATGTAGTGTGTGAACAAAAAGGTATGTATGTAGTCTGAGTCTAGTACTGTGGGTCTTTTTTCAAAGTATGTACATTTTATTCCTCTATATTGTTCTTTCTAGAAATACTATGTTAACTAAAAAAACAGCGACAACCCTTACTTTAGATCAACGCGAACGAGATAGAGGTTCGTGATTACATTGAACAGAGAACTTCAACTTGGTAGGCGTAACAATAGTATGAAGAATTAAGAGCTCTCTAAAGTTATAATGCTTCTTAAAAAGTTGTTATTAATTTAAAGCCTATCCTTATACTTTATTATTGATAACATTTCAGCTTATAATAATGATGTAACACGTAATATCTTGTTTTGTTACGAATTACTTTTCTTAATTATAATTAACTTACTTTATAATCAATTAAAGGATTTAAGAGTAGGGACATTCCGATACAAGTAAATACGAATGTAATGTATGTACTCGATACTTTTGTATCGGTACCAAAAAATTTTTTTTTTATGGTATGGAAGTAGCAAACGAGCATGCAGCCCACCTGATGGTAAGTGGCTACTGCCGCCCATGGACATCTGTAATCAATACCAGGTAAGACTAAAGTCTCACTTAAGGTGAGCCACAGGTGCGTTGCCACTCTGAGGACTAAGATGGAAAAGTATGTCTCCCTTACCACACCCTTCAGACCAGAACACTACAGTGCATAACACTGCTGTTATTAGGCAAAAATAGGTGTGGCGGTGGTGCTTCCGGATTCCAACCACAAAGAGTTCTACCACCTTCAAATACCATACTACCATCTTCAGCATCGATATAAATCTTACTACAATTGAAACGAAAGTAGTTGGTATCGAATCGAATCAAACAACTATTTTTGATATCTGAACGCACCTTTCTTCGTGAATAAGTCAGATTATGGAATGGGATGTAATGAAATTAATATTTCCCTGGTCGTATAAGTTTGCTTTAAAACATTTTGTTGATGCAACATCAGTTCCAAGCGGTGCTTCCAAATGCACAGTAATTGCAATAGATCTACTGTACTTTCAACTTAAAAATAAAATTTTACTGCATACTGTGATCTAACCATTACAACATACAGTAAAATTTTATTTCAAAATTTTACCGAGAAATAACCTTTTTTGTTTGTTCGTCAAATTGCACAGAAAATTGTCATCTACTTTTTTTTACAAAATACTGTATTTTTAAGTACTTTTAGTTGGAAACACAGTAATTTTATAATCACGATCTGGAAGCACTGGTTCTGAGTGAGTATATATTTTTTGAAGCGGGTGCAACTATGTCACAAACAAGGAACATATCATTACTCGTAACGAATAAATCTGTGGCTATTATTTTGGAACTTGGTAAACATTAATCACTGCCAAGAAATTTTATATTAGTGCCATTAACATAAAAATAAAATGTATCGATATGAGTAAGTATCGATACTTGAAGAGTACTCATATGAGTAGTATCGAAAAACAATTTGAGTACTACTTAAATGAGTAAGTATCGATACCTTATAACCTATAACCTATACCTCCGATACCTATCGAAACGTCTCTTTTTAAAAATGCGATTTTTCGAAATTGAACTACGCAGGTATAAGTATCACATCAATATTTACGTTGAAGGAGCAAGGTACTACTTACAGAGCAGCTTCAACTTAGCCGTCAAGGAAAACTACGTAGTCTTGATTTGGGTAGCAGACTACTTGTCCATCCAACATTTTCGTTTGGGGTTGAGGACACGATTATTGATTTTCACGGTGTTAACGTTAAGTCACTTCTTACTCTTCTCTTCAGACGGCACAGGACCGTTCGAAGTGGCGCAGATTAAGGGAGGCCTAGGAAGGCCTGGGGAGCTAGAATGTCCAGCAGTGGACTTTCAAGAGCTAATGGATGGAAGTCACACCTAAACGGGGGAACCCTTTTACTTCAATCCATCCCTGGTAGAAACCACTTACCAACAGGCATGCTAATTTACTACTTCTATTTAAAAAAAATCCATCTTCATAAGTCAAACTTCGAAGGCGGAGCCCATCCTTGACTATTCGAATCAAACATGAGCATATCTATTTCATTCATCTCTAACACAGCTTGTCTCAAAGCGGGATCTAATCGAGATCCCCTACCAACTGAAATAGGGATTCGACAGCATAGCAACACCATAGATTACGATCTATCTTGATTGCATTAAAATTTATGAGGTCATACTGATGTTCCGCTTCCGTGTTTACCACCTTTGTTTCCGAAGTGTCATTCTCATAAATTTATAGATAAGTTTGGTGTTATGGATTTTTTTTAGTATAAAGCGATAAAAAAAACCGATCAAATTCGAGTCAGACTCGCGCACGAAGGATTCCGTACCGAGGATAGGAAACAGCAAAACAATCGAGTTTTTGTTGTACGGGAGTCCCCTTAAATATTTACTTTATTTTAATGAAATTATTTATTTTTAAAGTGAATATGCTATTCTGTGAATATTTCAAATGTCTAACTGTTGCCGTTATTAATATCGAGCAAAAAATCACATTTGTCGTATGGGAGCCCCCCTTAAATATTTATCTTATTCTGGTTTTAGTTATAGCGTCAACAGAAGTACATCATCTGTGAAAATTGTAACTGTCTAGCCATCATGGTTCATGAGATACAGCCTGGTGACGGACAGACGGACAGCGGAGACAGGGTCCCGTTTTTACCCTTTGGGCAAGAAATGCTAAACCCTAAAAAAATGCTTTCGGTTACTACACTCTATGTCTCACATTAATCCCATTCCATTCTCAGTATCTAAAACAATATGTATACTCTTTGTGGTTCGACTCCGGAAGCACCACCGCCGCACCTATTTCTGCCATATGCCACGCCATACCAAGGGTTGATTACAGATGTCAATGGGCGGCAGTAGCCACTTACCATCCGTTGGGCTGCATGCTAATGTATATGTATTAGTATGCGTCACTTTCAACATATCTTAACAAGACTTCGGATCATTTCTGAATCCAAAAAATAATGCAAAATATCTTTTGGATTTTAAGATACTTAACATAATGTAATTTTAAAGTTGAAAAACTTTCGTATATACAGACTGACAGAATACTAGTATTAGACAATTATAAGCTTTAGTTGTTACGTACACCTACGCTTAGTTCGCTTTTAAAAGCAAACATTAAATTTTATTAATTGGCCTCTCGAAAGAGATTAATCATGAAATAAGTTTATCACGTAATACCTTTTTAACGAAATAATGATTTTCTTTTTAATCCTAAAAGTATTCTAAGGGTATTTTGTGATAGAAATAATTAATCGAATTATAGTCCTCGTCAACCCATTATTGTCCCACTGTAGCTTACGGCTCAGCTTAGGCCTCGTGTAGCGTACAGTCTAGGCCACGGTACACCGCACTGTCCAAATGCAAGCTCGCAGATATCTTTAAAACCAATTATATTTAAAAGAACTGCCTTCATTGTCCATTCTGAAATTCCACTTTCTGAACTTCCACTGTGAAATTTAGTATCACTTATAAATTTCTGACACGCACATCATTTTTGCCTAGGGTTGGAACCACAAACTCCGATTCAGAAACTGTGTTTCAACCGAGCCAGCACTGTAGTAAACATGTATCTACATATATCTATACTTATGTATAAAAATAATGGTGTATGTCTGTTTGTTACTCAATCACACAAAAACCACTAGCCGTTTTTCATGAAATTTTAGATATTTTGCACTATTTAAAAATAACAACTACTTTAGTAACGGCACTAATTACGATGGTTGCAGACGTTCATATTTACATTTTAAATGAAAAACATGAAGCACGAGTACTTCAGCTAGTATTATATACAACATAGCTGATAATGACTGACAGTGTGACAGTTTGAAGGTGGTAGAACTCTTTGTGGTTCGACTCCGGAGGCACCGCCGCCACACCTATTTCTGCCTAATAACAGCAGTGTTATGCACTGTTGTGTTCTGGTCTGAAGGGTGGTAAGGGAGACATACTTTTTCGAGGCATTCCATCTTAGTCATCAGGGTGGCAACGCACCTATGGCTAACCTTAGGTGAGACTTTAGTCTTACCTGGGATTGATTACAGATGTCCATGGGCGGCAGTAGCCACTTACCATCAGGTGGGCTGCATGCTCGTTTGCTACTTCCATACTATAAAAAAGTGTCATGGAATATATTTTTACGAAGTTCGAAATTGTTGTTCATTCAGTGAAGTATTTTTATGTGTGAAAATGGGTATAAAAAGCCATAGACGTAAGCTGTTTAAGTAAACACACATCCGAGATGAGATACCATGCAATAGGGGTGTTTTACGACATACATCGCCGCACTCACCTACGTACCCTAAGGCACTGATCGATTGATAAGGCAGGTGTAGCAGATACCTACTGTCAGTGCCTACAGCCTTCTTTGTCGGTCACATGTCCACGTATATTGTTTATCTGGTTCTATTTGGAATAGTATTGTTACCTAACAGTTTCATGAGGCTTACCTAGTCTGAGAGGGGTGTAACGGGTAAATGACAGAGTAGTTTTATAAAGTACAAGGATTCGGATTTTCCATTTAAAAATACAGAATCGTAAAGTAAAATTGAAGTTGCTGACTTGGCTAGTTTTTTTTTTTTTAAGTTTATTTGCTACTATTGTACAAAAGATGATCGGTTTCAACAGTTGTCTTATAAATACAATTAATATTATTTTTATTGATAGTAAAACATACGCAATGTCCCAAAAAATACTTAAAATCCAAAAATACTAATACTTGTACATAGCTATCACATAGATTTTGCAGATAAGGTATGTGTATTATTAGAAAACTTGTCTAAGTATAATATTTTTACGTAATATATATCAAAGGCCTTAGGTTCACCAAGTGACAAATGGCTCATCCGCAATGACTAAAACATCTATTAGAATTCTGAGTTAGAACACAATTCTTATGAACTCAATCACAGATTTATCGTATTCATGACGAAGAACCAGAGTCTTGTGGCACGATTTTTCTTTCCATCTGATAATATCGCGAAGTAGTCCTTCCAGCTTATCTTTAAGCCTAAATCCCTTAAGTAGGTATTATGCCAGAAACGTTTTAACTACAACTATAGCGTGTTGTAAAAATGTTACAACCGAAGTATTTTAATAGCCGCGCCGCTCGAAAATAAGAAAATTCCCAGCATCTTGAACATTTATAATGGCGCAGATATTTAAGACAGAAAAGCGGGATATTTCTTATCTAAGAATTGCAAGGAATTCCAAAAGGGAATTTCATTAAATTCTCCTACGCTTATTGATATGGACGCCAACGGCTCGGAGGCGGGTCACACTTTATTAACACATATAAACGTCGGTGAAATGCGTACGTGACAATACGCTATATTGCATTCTAGAGCGAATTATTGGAATACGGACCGGTTCCGTACAGCTTCAGGGCTTTAATGAACATTGCACGGAAAAATACTTACTCAATACGCGTTTTCATTGAATTTAATAAAGATACTTATTACATAACGGTACTGCTCTTAGGATTAGTTCCTTCTGTGAGTTTAGGATGATGTTAAGACCCATATACCCATATACCATCCATTTGATACCAATATTAATACCCAGCTTATACGCTTATTATTACATTAAATTACATCACAAACAGACATTCGAATTATATTTGTTTGAAGGAAATATAGGTTCTACTATTGTTCGTTTCGTTCAGAAATAACATTCGTAAGTATGTAATTAATCCAAATCAGTTCCCTAATCAATCAGTACTGTGTATGAAAGAAACCAACATATATTTAAATTATTTTTTTGCTTTTTTGTGTCATACAATTCGGTTTATATTTTTTTGTTAAATTTTTTTTTCACGCTTCAGTCATCAGTTCATCTTAGATACCTAATGTACATTTCAATTTACATAAGAATAGGATCGGTAGAAGCAGAGTTATTTGTCTATTTGTCGCGCACACACTAAATGCAAATTTAAGACTTGTGTGTGTTTGGAGACACCACGGGCATGGGATACCACGGGAAGGACCAGCTTTCAATTAAAAAAAATGTAAATCGGTTCACCCAGTCGAAAGTGGCGAAGATTCAAACATAAAAAAAAATACAGTCGACTTGAGAACCTCCTCCTTTTTTTGAAATCGGTTAAAAACTTCCTACTCTAATAAACAAGAAAAGCATGTAAATAATATTGTAAACATGATAGTATTGTTTAATTAAAAGTTCTACTTTTCTTTTGAACTTAATAAAAACGAAGGCTGCGAAATGTAGATCAGTATCTTGATTGAAGTTGATGTTTTTCAAGGCGAATTACTCACGGTTTTAATTATTTCAGGCCGACTGAAAAGAGTAGTAATTTAGTAAAGCTTCCTTCATTTTCTAGGCATTGACAAGCCAACTTCAGGGTCATAGAATTTGGCTTCTTGTTTTATAACTGTAGTATTGCCAAGTAGAGTACATAAAACATTGAGCCAAAGCTAGTATAAATATGTCAGCCATTCTGGCGTCAAAGTTCAAAGGCCACATACTAAATTCCCACACCATTCCAGTTATGTCCTCGATTATTTTTCTTAGTATCAATGTGGAAACAAAAGCTAAATTAATTAATTATGCCAAGCTGAGATCATTGAGTTAACATCACTTGTCTATCTCTGGGGATCTGTGGAATTTTCCGGAACCAAAAGTACCTACTAAACGTTCATCTGTATTACACATAAATAAATGACTGTAAAATTTCATGACAATTGTTTAATTTATTCGTTTATCATTGATCAAACAGATAAATTACTTATTAATTAATATTTACTATTTAAATACCTACCAAAAATTATCGCCATCGCCCAGGGTTGACTGGCAGAAAATGCCATTAGGCATTAAGTTCACCCTTGTAACCCTTAGTTTAAGGTGTTTCAAAAGTATAAATAAATAAAAAAATCTAAGAAACTACCAAATGAACGAATGATCTAACAAATGACCGAACAAACGGACGGACGACTAAAAACGGGCAGAGCATTTTTTTTATAAATTTGAAGAGAACAAGCATACAGTCTACCTGGTGGTGAGTGGTCACTACCGTTAGTGGACATCTGTAACCAACTACAAAATAGCTGTCACGGGACGCCTGGCAGATGTGAAACATCGTGTTCGTACAAGTAATATGCATAAAAGACAAGATTGCGTCAGGATCAAAATATATAGCATTATGAATATAACGCCATCTACGAACAGTGCCCTGCACTAACACCGCGGCCCGCTTAGTTAGTTCAATACTTGTTAGTTCCGAAATGTATAACAGATGGCGCTAAAATAAATACGGTGTGGCGATCGCCATGCGAACAATTAGGTTTACGTGCGCCTATAGATGTTTTACATCAAAGATCTACCTAAATAAACGATGATCAAAGTCACAGATGCATTGCCACTCCTGCGGACTAAGAGATCTCATAGTAAAGTTGATAAAAAAAATCTACACCCTCCCAACGAACCACATGAACTGCTTCATGTTAGGAATATGTCACCCCCTATGTTTTACCTCCCCGGTCGAACTGTACTGGTTCTACCACCTTGCATTGCTTCGAAAGATTTATCTTCTATCATTACATGACCTTGAAATTTGAAAGGAAAAAATCAAACATATATTCAAATAAATGTCATAATAAATTCCTTTTTATTCCGACGTAACCCTAAAACCTATGACTTGCACATATTGAAAGCTCCACGTATCGATCGTTATATTTCCTCGCGCCGTGAATATATGGACCATAAATACAAACACAAATTGTAGGTGAGTATCCAATTGTTATATGATTATTTGGGGGAATATCAATAAATAGCGGAAACCCGTGGCTGTGTTTACTACATATTGTTGATTTTATTACCAAAAAGGGAACACACGGGCGTTCAATTTTTACTTGAGTTATTACCAAAATAAAATCAATTTGTTTCCGTTAAATAAAAACTTTCGGGTTAACCTATTTCCTATAACAGCAGGTTGAAGCGCTACTATTTTGGTTGAAAAGTTATGCTAAAGGAGAGATCCTGAGACATTCCAATTTAGTCTTCAGGGGTAGCAACGTTATCAATGGACGAACTTACGTAAGAGGTATCTTTAAAGGTAGTAGAACCCGTTGTGGTTCGACTCCGGAAGCACCACCGCTGCACCTATTTCTGTCTAAAAACACAGTGTTAGGCGCTGTTGTATTTTAGTCTGAAGGGTGTGGTAAAGGAGACATACTTATCCGAGGCATTCCAACTTAGTCCTCAGGAGTAGCAACGCATCATTACGCATTAAGTGAGTGCATAAGAGCTATAAATAATGTTGTAATGAAATAAATGTAAATATTCTTATTAATTATGTCAATTTAATAGTTATTTTATAATTATTTATAATTAGATTTTTATTTCATTTAATTTTTATAGATTTATAGGTTGGATTTATTTTATTATAAATTATTATTAGTGAAATAGTTCGATTTGTAATATTGAAATTTGGATTGTTAATCGATTTGTTAGACTAGACCAACTATGCGTCTTGAATTATTATTATTAATGTACAGTCACGAGCATAAGTATCTGACTATAGGCACGTCAGCAAAAATATCTGCCTCAAGAACGAGTTCAATAATATCTGTCTGCACCAGTGCAGCAAAAATATCTGACATTAACAGGCAGCATAATCAAGTGACATTAAAATAATGTGATGAAAATGTACATCAAATAATTTGACTACTCTGAAATAATTTGTGACGACATTATTTCCAAAATAATGTGACCTGTCACGGAATGCTAATAAATGTGCCTTTTTTTAGGTAACGTGGCGTTTCTACATTTTTTTTTTATTGTTTCATTAGTCTAGTCTTCGCAAAGAGTACTACTGAGCAACGATGTAATTTCGAGGTCGGCAAAGTATTTTTGGTTATGTTTTCTAAGATTTTTTCCCAATAAGGTTTAAAAGTTTGAAATGAAAAAAAGAAAAGTTTTAGTATCATTATAATATGTAACTAGCGTGTGTAGTGTGCAACTATAAAAACGGCAAATAGATCCTGTTTGTTGTATGGGAGCTCCCCTTAAATATTTATGTTATTCTGTTTTTAGTATTAGTTGTTATAGTGGCAACGGTAATACATCATCTGTGAAATCAATTTCAAATCAATGTAAATTTCAACTATTTAGCTATCACGGTTCATGTCACAGCCTAGTGAAAGACAGACGGACAGCGAGTCTAAGTAATAGGGTCCCGTTTTTACCCCGTGGGTACGGAACCTTACTAAATAAGGAGCGAAAATTGGGGATTAATACTATTTAATAAGATTCATAACTAAAAATACTTCGCCGATCTCAGATTTACATCGTTGCTCAGTAGTTCTGTTTGCGAAGACTAGGCTAGTGAGACAGTTAAAAAATAATCATAAGAATTTCACGTTATCTAAAAAAACGGCACATTTATTAGCATTCCGTGACAGGTCACATTATTTTGGAATAATCGTCATACATTTTTGTTCCGACAGGTAATCACAATTATTTGACGTAGGTATATTTTCATCACAATATTTTGATGTCACTTGATTATGCTGCCTGTTAA
>MOOZ01002044.1:231925-246699 GCA_002930495.1 Cecropterus lyciades
CATAATAATATAGTTTATTGTACCCAAAAAGAAAGATAATAATACAATGAAAATTTAAAAAAAAAAAGACAGTCTTATTGCTAAACGGCAATTACTTCCAGACTATGTTAAGGCACGGAGTTAAAGTTAGTAGAAACATAAGAACATAGGGTGCAAAAAACAGATTAAGGATTAGTCCAAAGTACTATTATATTTCTGTGTGCATCCATCCATCCAACAGCCCTTGAAAGTCCACTGCTGGACATAGGCCTCCCCTAATCTGTGCCACTTCAATCGGTCCTGCGCCATCTGAATCCAGCAGTAACCTGTGTGCATAGTTCTCACAAATTCAAATTCACTCAATGCTGAGTCAATTTATAACTTCAAAACACCAAAATTTACATATTATTTTCCAGATCTTAAAAAGCTTATCAAATATGATTTGCAACTAAGGCAAAATAAAAAACAAACTTATGAACAAGTAGGACCGGAACGACTGCACAGTGCCAGCACATTTTCATCCAGATGTAGGTCAAAGGATCAAGCCGATAACAAAGTTTGTTCAAGAGAATGTCAAAAACCAAAAGTACATATTCGAAGTTCTTACTCATCACCTAACCTAGGACAGAAGAGTAATCGAACAGAACAAAAGGAAGAAATAATACCAAAACGTTCCTGTTCCTGCATCAGAGTTGAAAAGAACCAAGATACTGCTAGAAAGGAATCGATCGTCACTACAGGATCAACTAATTGTAAGTTTTCTAATACTAATTTGTTTCCTTGGTACTTAATGCTAAGTAACAAATATTTACGTATTTAGGCATTACTAATAAGTTTAAAATTAATAATAGTTAAAAAAAACTAAAAAAAACATGCTTTTGTAATTAGCTGAACAAAAAAATTTTAAGTAATTTTCTTTAAGTATAAAAATTGAGCGATGAAACAAAACTATTTATAAATCATGGGGTCTTTTTGAGATATTCTTCACTTTCACCTTCAGCACCCCACGCTACACTCTATTCTTTTAAGTTATAGAAAATTATTTTCGATTTTTTAGTTCAGCTAGTTACAAAAGCGGGTTTTTTTTTTTCAGTTTTTTAAACTTTTATTTATTAGTTTCCAAAAAGCCTTTCCACCCCTATTTGGGCTTTTTAAGGATTAATTTTCCAAAAATGGCGAAAAGCAGCTTTAGAAAGCTTAAATTGTGATTAGATCAAAAAACATAAACTTGTATCAAAACATTGTGACTAAAATTTTTATGAAAAAGGATGACAAATTGAAGCAGGTGGAAGCTCTTATACATGTAAATGTATTAATTGTAAAAAATAACACATTTCTTTGTTGCAGTAATTAAAGTACCCAAAAAACCGATAAAGAGAAAGTGTGATCCTGTGTCCTTATATCATTACTACACAACACTTTGGTCGAAATACAAACCCAATGTCCCTGGTGAAAATGACTGGGCAGAACTGAGGTGGAATATCAGGCAGAAAATGGTGGGTGGAATTGATGCACCGAAAGTTAAAGTGAGTGTCAACTGTATCATTTATGTGGTTTCCTTCATGGTGTAGCTCACATGCAGCCTTGCTTGATTTTTTCTATAAATTTTATGTCTACATAGATATTTTCAGGGAAAGTCTTTATTGTCGTCCATAAAGTCATCTTCAAATTTCAAATTAAATCAATATAAAATTTCATAAAGTTACTTGCTTTTATTAGCTATAGTATTTTTTTGCATATAACACACATTCAACAGACATACATTTTTACTTACTTGCAATTTTCTATTGCAGGTGCCCGAAGTAAAGGTTAAGAATGTACTACAAAATAAAAAGTGACACTACCTATGAAACATAGGTCTTACATCATTGTATACTATATTCTTGACATGAAAATAAAACAGCTATTTTTCTATTTTTAGTGGTTTTATTATAACTAGTTTTTCCTATATAGCGGGTGTATTATTTTAAACTTGATCTATATTAAATTTGGCCTGTTGCTTTGTGGTGATAGCATGCATCTGATGTAATATTCTTTCTTCAATTTTTTCAGCAGCAGATTGTGTTAAAACTAATGTATCATGCTTGAGCATAGAGTACACGTTGAGTCCATAAACCGGCATAATGTTAACATGTGCTAATCCATCCACTGCAACTGTTATGTTTCTCGGTGCAAAGTCCGAACTGTAACAAGGATGATGTTGTATGAAATTTCCATAATAATAAATGGACAATTATTATATACAAATGAAAGTTTGATTAATAAAATTTTAAATATCTAGGCATACACTAGTTAGCCAGGCCAAGTTCTGGTCTAATGCATGCATAGTGTTCATTGTTCTCTACAGTATATAAAAAATACTTTAATTCAACACAGAGTAATCTGCTTCAGTACAGTAATTCAGTGTTACAAAGTTTCATGTTCTTCCATTGTGATCCACCAAAAGTTTTATGACCATCCTAGTGCACATAGGTAAAAAATTAAAATCAAAACATGTTTAAATGCCTACGAAGTCCAGATAACTCAAATTTAATCACAAAAGTCAAAATTTCATATTAAATCAATGATAATATTGATACTAAAGTAACTAGTAATTTTAGCTAAATAATTTTAAGTAACTAGTAATTTTAGTTAACTTTAAAGTTATTTATGAGAACGACAATTATGGGTGATTGTAAACAAAACTAGACTGCTGCAACCCAGTTATTTATTATGTAGATACACCATTTGGGAAACATTAGAAACCAATTTGACAGATTGATCTACGGAAGCAGATTTTATTATAACAATCAAGGATATATCAGGTTGATTCAATAAGATCTGAATAAAAAATTCAACTTACTCATCTACTATGAGTACTGAGGGTCCCCAGTTCCTGCTCTCAATAAGATCAGCAAGGTATTGTGGTTCTTCGGATGGGATTTCCAAATCTTTGACAACATGTAGATCATCTTGTGCAAGTTTTGCTGATAACGTTGATGTTAGACCTTGTAGCCGTACATGGAAAGGAAGCATGAAAAAATGAGTTTTTCCAGAACGGGGACCGTGCGCGATGCCACCGCCGCGCCACAGCGGCGACCTGATTGACCCGTGTCTCGCGCGACCTAACCCTTTCTGTTGCCAGGGCTTTCTACCCCCACCGCGTACTTCAGCCCGTGTTTTCGTATGAGCCCATGAAACCCAACGGTATTTTCTTTGCCAAATAACGTTGCGATGGATGATATCTATCCGCGGTGTCGCGGCGTACACTGAAGGGTGTAATTCGAATAAACCCAACTTTTCCTCCTCAATTGAATCGAGATTTTCAATCCATACTTCTCGCGGTTTCGTATACACAGGAGGAAACTTCCAATCTTTTTTCGTCACACTTAAGTTATTAGTTGTGTCGATATTAGAAATAGCGGTCGTATTAGCTGTTGATAATACTCTTATATGTGGGGTTACTGATAAATGAAGTCTTTTGAATGCGTTGATTAGTAACGAAGTCATTCTAAGATATTCTTGATACCACCTGTAAATACAGTTTATTGGTTTTAAGTTTCAAATATTTAGACACATTCGGATTCAAATAACCAACAAAATTATATCACGAATCGCAAAATGTATGCATTCAGTTTGTCAAACTCAAATGACTATTGACTTTTTAACATGTCAAATAGGGTCAAATGCTGAGATCGATAAATCACAAGATCGATGTTTTATTTTAACTAAATATATCGACAATGTTCAACTTCATTTTTTACCAAAACAAAGGTTGGTATATATATATGAACATATATGGTATATAGGAACATGTTTATTAAATTCAAGATCGATTATTGACAAATTTAGTGGATTGTCGACTTTTTTTAGATAGTTCGGAAGTATCAAACGAGCATATAGCCCACCTAATGGAAAGTGGCTACAGCCACCCATGGACGTCTGTAATCAACCTTAGGCAAGATCATAGTCTCACCTAAAGTTAGCAACAGATACGTTGCTACCCCTGAGGATTAAAATGAAATGCCACGGAAAAGTATTTCTCCCTTATTACACCCTTCAGACCAGAACACAACAGTGCATAACACTGCTGTTATTTGGCAGAAATAACTTCTCAGATTTCTATTCGAATCGATTTAAAAACGAAAGTTCGTTATTTGTTTTACTCTCGAAAAATTAACAGTAATCAATAAGATAAAACAATCGATAGTATCTATTCTATCGAATATATTGTACTAAAAATTTTGAAGTAGATAAATAATAAAGAAAGCAGTGCTTCCAGATGCACTGTAATTACAGTAGATCTGTATTTTTAACTTTTTACATTATAATGTTCTGGTTCAAATATCAGTAAGAATCTTCTGTATTTGAATAAATCGTACTTTTAGGCAGATAAAAGTATAATTTTATTATTTCATTTTATAATAATTATATTTTATTTCGAAAATTGTGCGAAACTACAGTAAATCTACTGTGCCATAGTCAATCTATATGTCAAAATAGAGGTCACGTTCATCTATAATAATTTATTATAAAAATTGTACACTCGTTGCAAATTAAAAAAAAGCTAGCAATGTTTATCTTACCAATTAAAATTACCTTCCATTATTGTTTATACTTAATGTTATCAGATATTAACGTGCAACTCTCTGAGGTGCAAATATTGTTGTATTAATTGGAGAAACTAAACGCAATCAACCAACTAGTGCGATGTTCACTCATTAGATTTGCTCACTTTGATATCGATAACATTGAACATTCCATAAACACGTTAGGTTATAGGTAATTATTAACTTTTACATAAAATAACTAAAACATTATTCATTCTTATTATAATAAACTTATGAGATATATAATTACTTTCAAATATACGTCTTCGATACGTAAGATTCATGTAATATGGGTAAAATTCCATGTTAGGGAAAATTAATTTGAGGTGTTATTTTGCTACTAAATCAAACGGATATTAACGCTAGTTGATTAGAAATACTTATGCTTCACTTTAGGGTTAGGCTTGAGTTGAACAATGAACACCCATTAATTGTTTATAACCTTATGATATTTTATCAGTTTAGGATAAATATTTACATTTCTATTTAAGTTGCTACTAAATATCAGTATTTCAAGTGTACCACTGAAAGAAAGAAGTCAATAAACATATCCCATATTAATTAATAGTACTTTTGATACGCTGTATGCCAAACACAAATAAAACAATGATTACATTTTTTAATGGGTAACATAAGAAATTCAACCAATTACATATATGAAATATAAATATAATTACTGTAAAATAAGGCTACATATCATATTAGATATTGTTAACATTTGTATGCAAATGTATATGAAACTGAAATAACAATTCAGTTTAAAAATAATAACAGATGGAAAGTTACCTGTATAGTTGTATAGAAATAAAGCATTATAATATATTACATGAAATCATTTTGAAAAGGTCCGAAACGATTTAGATGACTTTTTCAGGCAAACCCATGTTATGTTATAGGGCGTACTATACGAACTATGTAGTATGCTTAATAAAAAAATACAGAAACTAGATAAAAGGAGTTACTCAGGCATGCTGATCTACAGTTGAGAAGTAGAGATGCACTATTTCGTATTCATTTAATAAATTTATACCAATACGTAGTTACATGTTGTAATAATCTTTGTTTATCTTGTACTATCGCATCATTCTGCTATAGACACATTTTCGTACAGTCGTGTTGGAACGCAGAAGCCGCGAACTCAGTATAGCAAACAGTGTCCATTCATTTGCAGTTTGTTTCATACGTGAGTAATGGCTGATGATTATAAAAAGAATGCGGCTGTTGCCAACTTTATTGAATACCTCAAAATTCCAAGCGTGCAACCAAACATCAATTATGGTGAGTATTTACTTTAATGGATAAATAGTTTTCGATACATATTTAATTTTCGGATCTAAGCTGCAATAATTAAATGCTTTAAGAATGTTAATTCAATAATTTGCTGTGTTCGAAATTTATTTATAAATGTATAAATAACATTATTTATAAATTTTCTATATTTTAAAGCTTATTGGTAGCGACTAAATAAAAAAAACGATTGATAAAAAATAATTTAACATTACAAAAAATAAGTATCATTAGAAAAAGTGTGGTGTTTTAACTAGCTCCACTCCCTTTTCCCGTGGATGTCATAGAAGGCGACTAAGCGACAAAACCTATGAGAGTAGCAAAAGTCTTCCTGTGTGGCATCAACAAACACTGGGGCCACCAACACGAATCCCAGGTGCGGTGATCATTGGCAATATCTCTCATTAGGAGGCCTATGTTCAGCAGTGGACCTAAAAAGGTTAATAGGAGAATGTATCACTAAAACAAAAAAACAATACTGTCTTACAATAATCACATTACTTCGACATTCGACGACCCGCGTGGCTGAGCGGTCACCGTACCGGTCTGACACGCAGTGGATCCCGGGTTCGATTCCCGGCCAGACAGACATCTGAATGATGAGTTTAGATTTTTGTTCTGGGTCTGGGTGTTTGTGTCTTTGTGTGTCCATGGCACCCACGACACAGGAGAAAATCCTACTGTGGGGCTATGAGTGTGAAAGCATTTATGTTTTACGTTTACATTACTGAAAATTAAAAACAAACTACTAACATTTTTTTGTGGTAAGTAGTTACTACAGCAGATCACAGATGCGTTGCTATTCCGAGGACTAAGATTCGGATGACTAAGACCTCATTATGTAGGGGGGTGTGATTGCCGGTTCCATATATAAGTGAGCCAGCAACCACACCCTCCGAAAAGCACCAGCAGCTTTACGCTAGAAATAGGTGTGGCGGTGGTACCACCCAGGTCGAACTACACTGGTTCTACCACCTGAATCAAATAAACAAATTATTGTCCTGAAGTGGTTTTAGTTAGGTTTGTTATTTTTTTTTGTTAATTATTTCGACCTTTTCATATAGAAATGTAAAAACGAATGCCTCATATATCTATTATCTGCGCCTCCTAACTTTACGCAAATTACGCCATGATAAATTAAACGTAACACATATTTAAACATAGATATTTAAAGTATGCAATCATTAAATTACATTACTAACACCTGCCGTACTATTTTTATTTCTTTTCTCTATGCAAACATAGAGAAGCGAAATAAACGGTGTTGAACGAAATAGACATGTTATTACACAATAAGGGCATAGTATAAAAGAGAAAGTGGTTCGCGTTGTGTATTTTGAGACTCGTTCAACTCTTAAAACCGCACGTCAAGTAGATAACTATAATATTACTTCGATTTTTTCAAAATACTAAATACCTCGGTGAAGTTATTTTATTACGAGTGTTTTAGTAAATGTTTGGTTATGCGATAAATTTGTAACTAATTTTATTTGTTACATATTTATATTCTATATTTGAGTAGCAAATGGTTTGCCACAGTTTGAATAGATCGGCCACTGAAATATGTACCAATACGAATCGTCAAAAAATAATGTGTCCATCGTCACTTCATTCAAATCGGGACACAATTGCGCGAACACGCTGTTAAGTCAAAGTAGTCGGGGTGATTTGAAAAATGAGATTTCCCGCATATAGGAGTGTAGAAAAAGTCAGCAAATTATCTTAGATCGTATTGTTTTGAAAATAAAAACTTTACTTTTGCGACACGGAAATGTATTCTCGAGGAGTATAATGATTCATGGCTTATTGGCTAGTATTTTGTACCTGTTAACTTCTGAAATGTCCAAGCAATGTCCATTTATTGCCATTTGCAGAAATTATAGCATCTTCCGATAGAGCAATGACATTTGCGCAACCTTGTATATATAATATAACATACGAGTAGCATATTATTGATTTTCATAAACGTGTGTAAATTTCTTTGTATTATCTTATCACTGTTAGTCTTTGTGAAGATAAAACTTCGTTACATCTACGGTTTTTAAATACTGTTTACTGTTGTAAAATTATGTATAAATAGATTCGATAATACCACGAACTAAAACCAATATACCTATAGAATTTTTGCATTAGATACCTAAATTATTAGATATAAAAATAAATTATACTTTTGGCGTTTTCACCCAAAACCCTGCAGACTTATTTAGGTAACTAGTTCTCTTGAATACTAACATCTCATTTTAAGTTAGATGACCCGGAATTATGTCTAAAATCGTCTGCAGAAGTATTGTTTCTTCCGAGGACTCTATGAGATCTCTCATATGTAGCGCGGTTGTTAAGTAGAAACAGGTGTGTACGTTTGTTCTAGGGTTTATTTTTAATCATAGCATTTCCTAAAACAATAAACATCTACCACTTGCAGAAGGTTGTAGAATAGGTACAGGAGATAACAAGGATATGGCACATTCAGTGATATGTATGAATGACATATTGAGTGATATGCTCTAGCGGTGCTCTTGATAAATTGAATCTCCCATTAGTTACGTGCTCAATTGAATGAATTGAATAATATGCTTGTTACAAGCGATTTGAAATGACGTGAGTCTATGACATACGAAGTTGCAGTAATGGATTGCAGCTACTTAGACGATACTTAATATCAACGTATGATAGAAATAATTGTAGATGTTTGCGTTTCCTAAAACTTACATTTAAATAAGATTTTACGTTTTGATTTTTCAAAACAACAAAACAAAGGATTAAATGTGAAAAATCAAGATGTTTTTTGATATGTAGAGAGTAACTTATATTCGTGAAGATCGCATCTAACATTATAAAATTACATTTTGTTATTTTGCCATTTCACCATTTTACAGCAAAAGAGCAACACAGCCAAATGTTTCTCATTAATATTATTGAGTTCTAATTGTTCTATACTCAACCACATTATACGAACAATCTCAGTAAGTAATTGTTGAGCGAGTAGCTACAGCATTAGTGTCCTATTACGAAACCAAGTATCAAAGTGAGTTGAAATGCGTATTAAACTAGAATACAGGAGATATCAGATAACATGTCCATTGTTTCAGATGATTGTGTCAATTTTCTCAAAAGGCAAGCGACTGAACTTGATATGGAATTCAAGGTATACGAAGTGGTTAAACTGAAACCCATAGTCGTACTAACGTGGGTGGGAAAAGAACCGTCGGAACCGACTATTTTGCTGAATTCCCATATGGATGTTGTCCCAGTTTTTGAAGTATGTACTTGGGAATTTGTAAAATATATATATAGTGGATAAAATGTATACGAAGTCATTAAATTGATAAGTACTGTATTTATATCAAATAAGCATTAAATTCACTAGGTAATTGCTAACCTTAGAGAATTGGAGCTCTACTTGAGGTACAGACGCGTTGTTATTCCCGAAGATTAAGTTGGAACGCCTCGTTTTAGTTTCTCTTCTTTACCTAAACCGTCAAACTTGAACATGACAGCGTTGAACTACTGTTACAAAGTGTAAAATAGAAGAAGCTGTCTCTAGAGACTAGCTACGAAAAGGTTTTGATTATAGTATGATTGATTACTACTTAGTATCCGAATTGTGTAATATAGACACCTGCTTGATGTCCAATAACTACTAGTTTCGAGCTGCATGAAGGCTTGGATAGTTTCGATAAAATTAATTATTTTAATGATTTTGGATGTTATTAAAATCGTTGGACGATAAACGTTTGTTGTTTCAAGCTTTGTTGCTAGGGGCTATCTTAAGAAGTCACTGCCAGAGGCACAATGTTCAGGAGGGCACATTGGGATTTGGGAGGGAGTGTGATACAAGGATTAGGTGATACGTTATACCATTACTATAATGGTCTACAAAAATGGTCACTAAGATTTTCAAAGTCAAGAGTACAATATTAATAAATTTTCGCTCACTGGATTCGATATACCTATGATATGTACATACATAAAATATTTGTTTGATTATAGAACAGCTGGACATATCCCCCATTCAGTGGGCACATTGACGAAACTGGAAAGATTTTCGCTCGTGGATCTCAAGACATGAAATGCGTGGGTATTCAGTATCTTGAAGCCATAAGGAAGTTAAAGGCAGCCGGAGTTCAATTGAAGAGAACTTTGCACGTTTCTTTTGTACCTGGTCAGTGATCAAACAAATAGTTTCTTAATTTAAATTGATCCTTGATTTTAATAATAAATTATAAGTATAATACGTTAAGTAAATGGCTATTAATCACAGTGATTCGTGGGTATCTCTCTCATATACTCAATACCTACTTAAAAGTTGCGAGTTTAATTCCCAGAGAAGGTATATCGACCTTATTAGCCTGTATGACTTTCTCACTTTTCTTTCTTCTTGAATTTTGGGCTGATATTTTTTTTTACTAAATGAAGTATCAAACGAGTATGGAATCCACGTGATGGTAAGTGGTTACTACCGCGTATGAAAATCTGCAAGTAATTTCATATAGAACAGGTGTTCTATCAGAAGGCGATCACAGATGCTTTACCACTCCCGAGGATTACGATGGCTACCTCATATATAAGTGAGCCGGTAATCACATAAAATTGCCAACAAAATGCTACCAAAGTAATTATTAAAAGTAACACCCTAGCTACAAACATTGTAAGTTTTTATGAAGGAAGACGTATTTAATTTTATTTCCTTCCAGACGAAGAGATTGGCGGCATAGACGGAATGAAGAAATTTGTTCATACACAAGATTTTAAGAATTTGAATATCGGATTTGCTATGGACGAGGGTATGGCTAATCCAGGCGAAGAGTTCATACTTTTCAATGGTGAAAGGAGCATTTGGCGTATGTAACAGCCATTTTGAATGTAACCAATAAGATAGGTACTCTCATATTTCCAAGATTTGAATATACTTTTTTTTCCAGATATACATATTCATTGCAGCGGTCAACCAGGTCACGGATCTTTGCTGCTACCGAACACAGCAGGTGAAAAGGTAAGTCAACCCTTACTTTAACGAGAAGATTAAAACTTAATGTAATACGTATTATGATTGAATAGACTTTTACGGAAGTAAATTCTTTTTGCGAGACTCATTTAATATCTTATAATCAATCAAATAACAATATCATACATTGAAGAGAGTGATTTGAATTTAGTCCATCAAAGAGCGAAAGCAAGCAAAGTTCTTGCTTAGAAGTTAAGTGTAACTGAGTTACAATATTAGACAGTCCGACTGCACCTAATTAAGAGTAGCCGAAAGATATTTGCCTGCCTCTGAAGTTATTTTATGATATTCAGGAGAGTATGGCAAAAAAGAATATTAAGGCATTGTCACTAAAAATAATGTAAATATAGATAAATAACTCTGGTTCATTAAGAGATTGAAGGAATATTTAACCCAGTTTTATAAGGTATATATTGTGGGTTTTTTTTTTGTTACAGCTAAGATACGTTATTGACAAGTTCATGGATATGAGAGAAGAACAAAAACGCATATTGGAGAGTGATCCAAAATTGACTATTGGTGACGTAACGACTATAAATTTGACGCAATTACAAGTAAGTAAGGAACTCAAACGTGTGACCCGTATTTTGCAGACCGATTTTTATAATTCTATTAAAGAACGAAACTTCTCCGACTCGAATTTTACTTTAATTGACTCCATGTATTTTTTTTAACTAAATAACAACATACAATTTGAAAAGCGAAATAACTATTCTATATATAACAAAATTTTATCATTATTTTTAGGTACTAACATAAAATTGTCCTTATTTACCAAAATATCACGTACGTTTTTGTGTTTGAAACAAAAGTATACCTTTTTCTTATCAGTTATCATACAGTATGAAAATAGACTGGGTCAATATAATATACACGCTTTCTACACTCATAGCCTCATAGCCCATTATCATTGTCTACGTAATACTTAATCTTAATTTGTTCCATGCAAACAAGCTTGTTTGAATTTACATCGGTAAGTGGAGAGAAAGAACATTTACATATTTCGTGCCTGTTTCATATATACCAAACGAGTTATTTCGAGTTTGAGTTTCTTACAAAAGAAGAATGGTTTGGTATGTAGGAAACAAGTAAATGGTAAAATATGCATTTGTAGATTTTAAATATCTTGCAAAATATTATGAAGAGCCTAGGGGTTTGTAGATTTTCTCATAATGTTTTTCTTATTCCCTAAAGCAAGTTAAAAAATATTACACTTCATGACCATTGAGATCTACTCCACTGTAGGTCACGAGTGCGAATTTACACGACTGATTTATACGTGCGTAGAAAAATATTTAATAAAGTCCTTTATCACTTAAATTTTATACCCTCAGGGTGGTGTTCAATCTAACGTCGTTCCTGAAAAGCTGACTGTAGTATTCGACATTCGACTAGCAGTTAATGTCGATCATTCGAAGTTTGAAGAACAGGTAAGGAATATGTCATATATGCAAGTTAAATATCATATATTTCTGTGATTTTGAAATAATAACAAAAATTTCTTAATAAAGTGAAAAAGTAGATAATTTTCATATAGCCACTTTGTTAGAATTTGAAACCAGATATATGTCAGTCTTTCTTTTCTCTTATGCTTTATCTTCGGAAATTGATTAAATGGACAAGTGAGGTACATGTACGTGAAAACGTTGAATATTTTCATTCCCAGATCAGGCAGTGGTTTAAAGAAGCTGGTGAAGGGATAACTTACGAGTTTGAGCAGAAAAATGATCCTGTGGAATGCACGAAACTTGACGCCACAAACCCTTATTGGGTTGCATTCAAGGCAGCGGCTGACGACATGTATGGCTTTATTGAAATCTATACAAGTTTATACAATTCTTAATGAAATCGATTCAATTGTGCACAAAAATATAAGAAAATACGGTAGTAAAATAACTTGGGAATTATTCTATTTTTTACAAAATGAATTGCTATCATATAAATAGAGTTGCTAACGTGCAAAATATATAAAAATGTAAATTATAAACTTAATCTGAACACCTATCACTATACCTATTTATTAGAGGAATCTTGTTAATGCTGAATTAAATTTAAGAATATACTAATAATTATTATTACCGTTACTTTTACCATATCAACTTTTTTTATTTAAAATTACGTAGGTAATTAAGAAAAGTAACGTAGATAATATAAAACACGTATTACAACTTTTATTTGTTCGTGAAGTTCTATTTTTAAATTATTTTTTAATTATCTTAACGATTCGTTAATTCGTTTTTGTTTACTTAATCTCGTGATTAAGGTTCGTACCTAAATTATACATTTCTTCCAGGAATCTCAAGTTAGACTGCAGAATCTTCCCCGGTGGTACCGACAGCAGATACGTGAGGAAAGTGGGAATACCAGCGTTGGGATTCTCTCCTATGAACCACACTCCAGTACTCTTGCACGACCACGATGAGTTTCTGAGCGTAGATACATTTTTAAAAGGCATAGATATTTACACCAAACTTATCCCGGCCGTTGCTAACGTTTAATTTATTATTTTATGGACAAAATGCGAATAATAACTGATATTTACAGTGCTTTATCTTATTAATGTTATATCTTTATTGTTGTTAAATTTTATATACAACTGTTATGATTCTGTATTCAATATATGTTTAAGTTACAAATGTTATATTACATATATATGCATTTTGTTATTTAAAAAAAATGTATATAATTTTTAGTATTCAACTAAATGATTATACTATTGTGAATATACAATAAATATATTTTTCGTCCATTTGAATTTTATTGCTCAGTACTAATTTATGTAGTGAAGAATATGTTTCTTTTCTTGGTTTTAACTGTTAAGCGTTTTGGGTTAATACTCAAGGAAATACATTTGAATATTTATGTCGATGTTGTATTACCAGGAATTCGATAACTACTGTGCTTCTGACCACTACGAGTAACAGCATCGCCAACAGCGGAAATAAAAAACGGTGCCCGAGCTAAATATTCTGCCAGCCCCAAGACGTGCCACCCGAGGGTCATGAAGCCCTCTGAACTGCGTATTCTACGCCACTGAACTTAATAATTTTTGCCACCACGCAAAAAGGCCGTTAACATTTAAATAATTTCAAAAATCATACCGCCACTGACCTGTCTGGCGTAATAACAAACTTTCACCTATTTAATATTAGTAACATATTATTTCCATATACTATAGGTATTTCTACAGCTATGAGTACTGTATAGTATTATATATGAGGTTGTACATATATATGTTGTATATATTGCCGAAAATTTTTCACCGCAGCTTGAAAAGTTTTTTCTTCAAAAACAAAATATTTTCAAATACTTAAAGTAATAACTTAAACATTAACAATATTGTTAAAGAGATCATAAATAAGAAAATTATAAATAATATTATTGTCATTTTATGCTGAGGAATAATTATATTCAAAGATTATTTTTACTTATCACTTTTCATAACAGTTATCTCTCTATGGAATTGTTTCGTATTATAAGCCAACTAGCTACAGCTGATTGTTTTCCTTAGAGCTACATACATTTATTATGCAGGCTATTTAAAAAAACTATAAGATCACATAGATTTCTATGATGGCATTTTATCATACATTCCATTTTAGTTGATACTACAGTTTTTGACGAATGTACTCTGTGAGTCCGTGACAGTATATATATTATATTGGATATTTGCCGCTCTTTGAAATAGCAACACTGACTGAGCTCTATTCCATAAATTTCATGACATTACGTGACATACAATAAAAGTAATCCATATTTTATAATTTCAGTGACCAATTTGGTAACTGAGTATCAGCTTACGATAATATTTTGGTGCATTTGTTTTCTATTATAATATAAAGTTACGACATTTTCTTATTAAGGAAAAATTTAATATGGCATGTGTTGCATATGGTTGCAAGAGCCATAGTTCA
>MOOZ01002049.1:52025-63699 GCA_002930495.1 Cecropterus lyciades
CCCTAATGATTTGTAAGCTTTGCCTGCAATCATTTTAATATGATCGACAAAGCTTAGGTTAGTTCGCATTAAGACACCCAAGTCCTTGACTGAGGAACGTCTTTTAAGAACAGTATCACTTAGCCGATAGGTATACCGTACAGGCTTGTGCGAGCGGGTAAACGTTATTACAGAGCACTTAGCTTTATTAAACATAAGCTTGTTCGCAATAGACCAATTGTAAATACTGTCTATGTTACTCTGAAGGAGTAAACAGTCCGAGTCACTCTCAACTTTAAAAAATAATTTCAGATCATCTGCAAATAACAGACATTGAATCACACTAACTGTATCCGGAAAATCATTAATGAATATTAGAAATTCCAAGGGTCCTAAATTTGAACCCTGGCTTATTCCAGAAAACGTGTAATATGGATTTGAGATATGTCCATTAAACTGCACATACTGCCTCCGATTACGGAAGTAGCAGGAGAAGAACTGTAGTAAGGTAGGGGTAAATCCAGCAGTTGCAAACTTACGGAGAAGGAGATCATTATCTACCATATCAAACGCTTTCCGAAAATCAAAGTATGCTGCGTGAATTTTAAAGGCACTATCCACGGCATCAGAGGTATAGGAATAAAAAGATAGTAAATTACTATTTGTTGAACGATCGACTTTAAAGCCATGCTGTTCATCTACAATTTGACTCTCAAGTTGTAAACTTAATATGCGATGTAAAATACTTTCAAACAATTTACCCAACACAGATAAAACAGCTACAGGTCTAAAGTCATTTACTTCTGAACTGAAATTATTCTTTGGAACTGGCACCACTCGTGTCACTTTCCAAGTATCGGGATACGTGCAGTTTTTTAGACATAAATTAAAGATGTGATGCAATGGCAATCAGGGCCAGCTGATCTTTTTGGCTTTAAATGATTTAGTGCCCGCTCCACGTCTGACAAGGTAATTGTTCCGATATTAATGTATCTACGAGAACATACGGAGTCTTTAATCGAACTCTGTACGTCAAGCTTAGGCGGTTCTTTGGCATACACTGAACTAAAACAATCTGCGAATTTTGTGCACATTGTTCATCTGGCACGGTTATGCCATTATCAAAGATAGTCTTCCGATTTTTACCCCCATTGCGCTTAGAAGCAACGTACCTCCAAAAGGTGGCAGGTTCACGTCGTATATCACGGTCTATTTTAAATTTGAATTGATGAAAATCAGCTTTTAATATTTAATTTAACCAGTGCCCTGTAATAGGAAAACTTTATGCGATATTTATTTAAAAATGTCTTTTTGTATAAACGATGAAAGTGCGCTTTGAATCTTATGTAGTGTCTTGTCAACGGCGAATACCACTCAGGGTAAGAATACCGCGGTCGAATTTAGAAAAGAAGCAGAGTCCATTACACTCGATGTGTTTCGTGACGTTTTTAGAAAGATGCGAGAACATGAGGACAAATATGTTGAACTGGAACCAAAATTGGATAAATTGACAGACTCATTTATCTCTAGGAAATTCCGATAATTCTAATTCCGAAACATATAGTTCTTCGAGCGACGAAAGTTTAAGTGGAGTAGAAGATATCAATTACGATTCTGAGTAAAAATAATAATGTCAAACTTAATAAATAATTATTACAATTGCATACATTTATTTATAAAACACACCCAACCTTACTCTATGAAACCCCGTTGCCCGGTCAATTAAACTATTTTTTTAAACACACTGTATAAAGAAATTGTATTAGTGTGAGTACTGTGAACTAGCTAGCTTTAGTTAATCGACCTATACCAATAACAATATCATCTGGATCTGCTACGTGCAGGTACAAAAACGTATCAGCCACTAGCAGCGCTACTAAAACAATTACGAGTGATACTGTTTATAATAATTTACAATTGTATATCTTTAGCGATGCTTCAACAAAAGCATTATGTTCGGCAGCATATTGGCGTTGGAAAGCGAATGATAAAGTCTACGTTTCGTGTATGCAATGCAAGAGTCGAGTGGTGCCTGTCAAACCCATTACGGTACCTACATTGGAGCTCCAATCAGCAATATTAAGTGCAAGGCTAGCTATTGCAAAGAACATAAATTAACTCCAGCGTGTAGGTATTTTTGGTGCGACTCAACCACGGTTCTTCATTGGATTCGCAATAACAAGCGAAGCTACAAGGCGTACGAAGAGAACCGTCTTGGAGAAATCGACGGACTAACTTGACATAAGTGACTCAGAGCACAAGAGAAGCCTTTAACCTTTATGCGGATTGGCTTGGTGGTCCAAGATTTTTGTATCTTACCTCCAAATCGTGGTCAAATGATATCATACAGCCGGACACGGAATCAGAGGCCGAAATTGTAGCAGTCATGCATAAAGTATCTACCAACATACCGGTACCAGATCCACTTAGATTTTCTTCTTGGCTGCTAATTCTGAGAACTACGGCTACTGTTTTAAAATTTATTAATAAGCAAAGAATATCAGGTTGCTTACCCTCTCGCCGATCCTGGATGAACATGGCTTACTTCGTGTGGGCGGTCGCAACGATGCCGCTGCTGGTGTCACGTTAGATGTAAAGAGAACTGTAATACTTGATGGTCGAAACCCTATAGCGAGGCTGATCCGACATTACCACGTAAAGGCAGCACATGGTAACCAAGAAACAGTGGTAAATCAGCTAAGAGAAAAATACTGGATATTGAGACTTAGACCTATCGTGAAGACTGTTACTCGCAGTGTATGATGTGTCGGATTAAAAAGAGTAAGCTGCATGTTCCTCGTATGGGTGACTTACTTCAAGCTCGCTTGGCGCATCTTCAGCGACCGTTTTCCTACTGTGGTTTGGATCTATTCAGACCAATGGAGGTGATGGTAGGAAGACGTAGGGAAAAAAGGTATGGCGTTTTGTTTACATGCTTAACGGTGAGAGCATTACACATCGAAACCGTTCACTCCCACACATCGGACTCGCTGATAATGGCGCTTCGTCGAATGGCTGCGAGATAGGCATTTGGATATCGACGCCTTGAAAAACAAGGTGTCAACAATGGAATGGAGTGGATTTTCATCCCTCCCGTCAGACTCCATTGGGGTGGGGCCTGGGAGAGGCTTATACGGAGTGTCAATACTTCCCTTAGAGAGTAGTCTTGACTGAGTGTGCATCCAGGGACGATGAATTAAGTACATTACTGGCTAAACTAAAACTTAGTAAACAGTCGTCCTTTAATATACGTTTCGGTCGAGCCAGATGGTGTACAATCACTCACTCCTAGCCATTTCCTTCTAGGTACAACATCTAATTTGTCAGTAATCGGAGCATTCGACAGCTCTGACTTGTATCTCGGAAGGCATTGGCGGACCAGTCAACGGTTCGCTGACATGTTTTGGCACAGGTGAGTAAAGGAAATTTTACCAGACCTCTTACCTAGAGGCAGGAGGAGCGTAAGCCGCTGCAAGTTGGTGACCTCATCTTAGTGGTAGACCCAAACTCTCCCCGTAACTTATGGCCGAAGGGACTTATCACTGGAGTGTTTCCAGGTAAGGATGGATGAGTGAGATTAGTAAACGTAAAGGGCTCCAGGACGTGGAGTCGGTCTGCAACACGCGTCGCTCCTATATTCCTGAGTGATGAGTGCTGTAACAGCACTAGGGTAGGGATGCCCCTGTAGTTCCGGGGTTAGAATAGGGGCTACGGTATCCCCTGCCTGTTGTAAGAGGCGACTAAAAGGGGGCTTCCGGGGTTGCGGGCGGCAAGAGTTGGAGATTGAACCGCCCAGACAAGCAACCCCGGGAAGGACGGCGGTAAGTGTGGTCGCATACCGTCGTAAGAACCAGACGGTGCGGTGGGCCCAGCCGCTCACCTGGGTGGAGCCCGATGGGGCAATGCGCTTAGAGGACTCCGGTTGTATTCCTTTGGAGATCCCGGAGTCCTCTTCGCGGCGCCGAGGACGGCCACCGGGGGGGTTTTGGTGCGGTAAAAATCCCACATAACCTGGCGTCGCTCCCACGGCGTCGGGTACCTTTTGAAGGTTTCCCCCTCGATAACGAAAAAAAAAAGGGTAGGGAAGTGTTAGCGACGCGCTCAATAAGATTTATAAAATTAAATGTTTATTAGAATAAGATTTATTTTTGTATGCATTTTTAATTGTGGATCGATGAAGTTTCGTCCCACGAACGAACGATACGAACTGTTATAGATGCTCTATGTTCCCATATTTGCTGACTCCTCACTCCTACTTTTGCCCACTCAGCATATCTTCTCCTTCCCCTCTGCTCATACATCCACACCAGTCAGTCTCAATCCAACATCCTAACCAACCGGTCGTGTCGTCATAAATAAAATCTTTTTTTTTTTAAAACCCTTCTACCACGAGGCTCGTAACATTTTGGTGGCAGCGTAAAGGGATTCAGTAAGAGTCCCCGGTTCGTCTCTTTTGTTTAAAGTAAATTCAGTGCGAAAAAGTGCTAAAATACTAAACTCAGTGTAAAAACAGTGCGAAATTCGGGTAAAACTGCTAAATCCAAGTGCTAAGTGCTAAACCCAAGTGCTAAATGCTAAATCCAAGTGCTAAATCCATATCCAAGTACTATCCACTGTATCCTTTACCCGGACACACTGCGGCAATCAGAAGAAGAACAACAGCTTCATCTTCCTACTTCATTCTACGCCCACTGAGAACTACGCTTCTAATTCAACGACACGACGACGACGACGAGATAAGTCGACATTATTCTTCTCCTACATCGACGACACGACGACGATAGTGACAACGGCGTAAACAGCGTGTTCCAGTCTTCCAGTCTTCTCTGCATCCTAGTCTTCTTCTACTTCTTGACGAAAACTTCGAACATGACTAGGACAATCATAATTGCTCTGTAAGTGATTTCTAAATTATTCCTAGCCTGGTCATTGCATTAGATTCAAGATTTAAAACGTGTAAAATTGTTTATTACGGTTTGAAAACTGTGTGTGTGTTTAAAAAGAGTCTAGGCCTATTTTGTTATTTTGTGTTTATTTTCTTTTGTGTGTATTCTATTTCCTTTTTCGTTATCTTGTATAGTTTATAAAAATGGCAGAAAGTAGGTCACAAAGCCCAAAATTCGAAAGACCGGAGGTAGCCGTGACAGATACTGAGGACGACAAAGAAAGCCTTTGTCTCCCTCCTCCAGGACCTTCCACGAGATCTACTAGGAAAAGAACACCAGCTCCTAAACCAGAAGTAGAGTGCTCCATTCTACTTAAATTTATTAAGCCTTACAACGGCCGTAGAGACACCTTAAATTCATTCATCGTAAATTGTAATAATGCCTATGACTTAGCAACTGATTCACAAAAAGATATTCTGTTTAAATTCATTTTGTGTCAGCTACAAGGCAAGGCGAAACCCGCATGTTCTATAAAAGAATTCTATCCGGTCAGCAGCGTAACGACTGTTTGTCCAAATCCTCTGTATCCGGTCAGCAGCATAACGACTGTCTGTCCAAATCCTCTGAATCCAGTCAGCAACAACAAATCGTTAGCTTGCCGAAAAACTCGGAATCCACTGTATCAGCTGTTCCGTTAACTACTTCTAAACCCGCTGTATCCTCTGTATGCAAAGAGAAAAATCCCACTAAATCCGCTGTATTAGATATTTCTAGCCCTGAAACAAATTTTTTTGAAATTAATCCTAATCCTAATAAAGTTCTACTCCCTCATATCCTTGTTAAATCTCCTGTATCCGAATTTCCGCTATCCTTGTTAGTAGATTCTGGTTCAGCAATCAGCCTAATTAAATTGTCTAGTATTCAAAAACCTTTTAAATTAATTAATGAGAAAATAGATCTGAAAGGAATTGAACCTCGAACAAGTACAACGAAAACCTGTGGTCTGTTCCTCTTAAAATTAAATTTATCTGATTCAAACTCAAAAATGCATTAGTCATAAATTTCATGTAATTGATAAAATTCATCTGCCCTATGACGGAATTATAGGGACAGATATGCTTAATTCATTAGGTTGTAACATTAAATATACAACAAACAAACTTCAAATTAATGGAACTCAAATACCAATCCATTTTCATGAACCGGTCTATACTATTCCTGCTAGATCAGAAATGATCATGGAGTGTTCCGTATTAAATCTAGAGTTAAAAGAAGCACTCATATTAGATCAAAATCAATTCAAGGACATCCTAATCGCTAACTGTTTAGTTAAAGTAAAAAATAATAACAGAATAAATATATCTGTAGTCAATACCTCTGAATCCACTATTTCTCTTAATTCCAATTTATTACCTACCTTAATTCCAAGGGACTCCAATAACCTTCCAGGGGAAACACCTGAAAATAATTTCTCAGAATATCCTGTTAATTCTTTACAATCCTATCACTCAATCAATAGAACCCAGGAGGTTCTCAATCAACTCAGAGCTTCATATTTAAATAGTGAAGAAGCCAATACCCTTTTTGAAATTTGTGCAAGCTATTCAGACATCTTCTACTTACCCGGAGATCCCCTATCCTTCACCAATGTCCTGGAACATGAAATTAATACAACAAACAATGAACCAATCCATGTGAAGTCCTATCGATTTCCGGAATGCCACAAACAAGAAGTCCAAAACCAAGTGGATAAAATGCTTAAAGATGGCATCATTAAGCCATCCATGTCTCCCTGGTCAGCTCCCATTTGGGTTGTTCCGAAGAAGCTAGATGCTTCTGGACAACGGAAATGGAGAGTAGTGATAGACTACAGACGACTTAATGACGTCATAATCGGTGATTCTTATCCAATACCCAACATCAATGAAATATTGGATCAACTTGGTATATCCAAATACTTTTCAACTCTTGACTTGGCGTCTGGTTTTCATCAGATAAAAATGGCATCCAAGGATGCAGCGAAAAACGCTTTTAATGTTCCCCAAGGACACTTCGAATTTAAGCGCATGCCATTCGGACTCCAACGCGCTCAACGCGCCTTCAACATTCCAGAGGCTCATGAACACAGTGCTCATCGGCCTTCAAGGCACCAGATGCTTCGTGTATCTCGACGACATTGTAATTTATTCATATTACCTTGAGTCACATACAAAAAACCTCAAATTAATATTTGATCGTCTAAGAGAACACAACCTCAAACTCCAGCCCGATAAATGCGAATTTCTTCGTAAAGAAGTTTCTTATCTTGGCCATCTCATTACTGATAAAGGTGTGAAAGCTGACCCTGAAAAGGTCGAGGCTGTATCCAATTTTCCAATCGCAAAATGTCCCAAGGACGTTAAATCATTCCTAGGTCTTATGTCGTATTATAGGAAATTTATTCCTGATTTTTCAAGAACAGCAAAGCCCTTAACTTCTCTCCTGAAAAAGGACACTTCATTTATTTGGAAAAACGAACATCAATTAGCTTTCGAAACCCTAAAAGCTCGTCTCATCTCTCCTCCGCTTCTTATCTATCCATATTTTACGAAACAATTTATACTTACATGTGATGCTTCCAATTACGCTATCAGCGCAATCCTCTCTCAAGGAGATCCTGGCAAAGAACAGCCAATAGCATTTGCCTCTCGAACGTTAAATAAAAATGAAATTAATCATAATACAACAGAAAAAGAGTTATTAGCAATTTTATTCGGTATTTTTATGTAAAACTTTTCGTCCTTACCTTTAAGGTCGCAAGTTTCAAATAATAACCGACCATAGACCTTTAAAGTGGTTATTTAATCACAAGGATCCAGGTAGTAAACTCCAACGATGGCGATTAACGCTAGAAGAGTTCGATTACGATATCCAATACCGAAAAGGCAAGTTAAATTCTGCCGCAGATGCTCTTTCAAGGTACCCTGTAAATCCTGTCTATCCTGAAAAAAATAATCCTAATCCTGCACAAGCGCAAGAAAATTTAAACTCACCTGATGTTTTAAATGATTTAGAAAGTCTCCTAGTATCCCCACCTTCAAATGTTGAAGCTGGCCTCCTAAGTCCTGAAATGGAACAAGATTTATTAGACTACCTTAACTCTTCTACCAATGACTCGCAACCTTCAATCAGTCGGCAGAATCCTGAGACCTTACCTCTGTCAACTAATCCTAGTCCTGAAAAAACCTTAACATCTAAAAACTTACCTGATATCCCAACAGGATCAGATGCCCTTGATCATTTGTCCTTGACACCTGAAAATAGCTTACCTGCTGTCTCTGCGGGTCCCGAAGCGTCTCCAATCCCTGAAAATCAAAATTGATCATCCGATGATAGTTATAGTAAATTTATAAAGTCCCCTACAAGGTCGTATGATACCTCTATTACAGAACATAACGAAAATTTACTAAAATGTAAACAAAACTTAATTCTAATTCCTACTTCAATTGATATGGACGAATCTATACCCTATGTACAGGAAATACTTAGTAATTGTCCAGACGGCCTACGCGACGAATTCTTAAGATTAGAGAGAAATCTACACACTGTATTACCTCTTACTATTGAAAATAAAAACTATCTATTCTTATTTATTAAAGTACATCATTTTGATAACGTCTCTTATCCCTATATATACAAATCTTAAAAATTTGCTCGTGATCAAATACTAATGGACTATTCGACGATAAATGACGTCAGCATATCGGATTTCAAAAATCCTTTCGACAAACATTCTTTTATAAAAATTTATAACATGCTAGGTTATCTCTTCGACGGAACTAATATATCAATTCATATCTATCATAATAATATTATCTATCCTCCACTCACCGAAATCCAAAAAATATTAAAAGAGAATCACGATATACCCATTGCAGGTCACTTAGGTAACCTTAGAATGTATAACCGTATTCGTGAACGTTTCTGTTGGAAGAATATGCGTAGTGATGTTGAGAATTATGTAAAAAATTGTAAATCTTGTCAAGCGAATAAAGCCTTACGCAGAATTAACCGAGCGCCAATGATAACAACCTCGACATCGACGGCTCCTTTCGAAAAATTATCTATCGATATTGTTGGTCCTTTACCCGAAGCCGGAACTGCTAAATTGCGATTCATTTTAACTATGCAAGACGTCTTAACAAAATTTTCATTAGCGTATTCCCTGCGTTGTAACACCTCGAAAGAGTCAAGTGAATGTCTCGTACATTTTATATATCTTTTGGGTATACCCAAACATATTCCTAACAGATCAAGGTACCAATTTCACAGCGGACTTATTTAAAAAGACCTGTGATTTCCTTAAAATAAAACAGCTGTGGTCTGCCCCTTATCATCCACAGACCCTAGGTGCATTAGAAAGGTCACATTCTACTCTTAAAGAATATTTAAAAACATATGTAAATCAAAACCAGGATAACTGGCCTCAATATGTGTATACAGCTATGTTGGCGTATAACACATCCATTCACTCAACGACACATTATTCTCCATACGAATTATTATTCGGACATAAACCCCGCATACCAGACTCTTTATATAATGAGAATATTATAACCTATCCTGAGTATGTCCAAATGCTTCAGCACCGCATGAAACATGCGCGTGAAAAAGCCCTAGAATATATATACGGCTCAAAAATAAGATCAAAAAATTATTATGATTCCCATAGTCGTTTAATAACATACAAAGTAGGTGACTATGTTATGTTAAAGAATCATCTCAGGTTAAAGAAGGCCTTATCGCCTCTCTGGAAAGGTCCGTATAAAATAGTCAAGGTTCATGGGAACCATACGTTATCTCTTCTTATTAATAGACGACATGTGAGACATCATTTCGATGAAGTGAAACCCATCCAGGGTAACCATGATTCTCCTACTAGTTAGGATAATCCTTTTTTTTAACCCACTTTATTTTATAGTTATCTTAGTTATATAATTTTTTATATTTTTTTTCGTTACAGCTTACTGGCCCAAGGTCATTGTCAAGATTATGTTCATCAAATCAACTCAAGTCAAGGCATATATTTTGACCCTATTGGTCAACTTAAAATTAATGTAGGAAATTTAGGTCTTGTAACCGCGTTTGACATTTCTTATATTGAACCGCATATTAAAAATATTAATTCTATTTTGGCAACAACACGTCATCTGTGTAATCAAATTCAATTTGAAATTTCAGAAAATTTAGAATGCAACAATATTTTAGAACCTCTCAGAATTAGATATAATGACATGGTATCCGAGTATTCTTCCATTTCTCATTTGGTCACTAAAAGGTTCAATAGAGGAGCGTGGATAGGTGGCGTTGGCACTCTAGCCAAAACAATTTTTGGAACTCTTGACGAAAATGATGCTATTAAATATGACAATGCCATTCGAAACATCCAAGATGACGAAAAGAAAATAGCTTCTTTAGTTAAAGAAAATGTTTTGATTACAACTTCCTCTCTAGATGAATTTAATATTACTTTAAATAAAATTAAGTTTAATGTAATTAGTCTTAACGAAGCTATCGACAAGTTCTCTATTTCTTTAAAGAATTTAACCTTTATTTCAAATATTTTAAATGTAAAAAGTAAAATTAATTCTATCCTAAGTAATTTAGAAACATCAATACTCACCCTATCTTTCCAATTGCAGGACATAACAAATGCAATTTTGCTCGCTAATCAGAACATTCTGCACCCGTCGATTCTAAGTCCTACTCAACTTTATCAGGAACTAATTGATAAGTATAGATACTTAAACGTAGATTTTAAGCTACTTGTTGATTTAGAATTAAGCCAAATTCATATTTTAACCAACATTTCTGTTGTTGTTAGTTATAGTTTAAGTTTTTGTTTTAAGAATTCCGTTAGTCTTTCCTAAGGAATATACTTTGTATCATAATTTAGCTTTACCTATTCCGCATGAAAATACAAAGCCGGAATATTTTAGTTGTATAATACCTAGTAGTAAATACATAGCGATGACCAGAGATAAATCGGAATATTGTACTTTAGAATCACTACAGGAATGCAAAGCGATATCGCGTCACAATTACATCTGCGACGTGACGTCAGTGTTCCCCACAAGTGCGAATCCCAATCGTGAAAGCGAAATTATGTGCAGTGTAAAAACTGTTCTTCCAAATTTAGATATATGGAAACCTATTAGTAATAATAAGTTATACATAGAAGAATAAGTTATACATAGAATGTTATAATAAAAATATTGTAGAATTAAATGTTCTTGGCACTGGTATTGTTAATATTCCTGTTAAATGTAGAGCGTATTGTAAAACGACAAAACTAATACCTAAATTAAATAACCTTTCGTTAAATTTAACTGTTGTAAAATCAGATTTTAATATTATTAATGATTCCTGTTATATATTAGATAATTTTAAATATAAAATAAATGATGAGTCTCCTATTCAGTTAAAAAGTCTAGATTTAGATTCGTTTGCTTTAGAATCAAAAATCAAATTAATCAAATCAAATCGATATCAACAGAAGCTGATAAAATCATAAATTAACATCATATTATCCAATATGGGACTCATTACTCCATTGTAACAATTATTATTGTTTGTATTATTTTCTTATTTTGTATTGTCAAATTTTATTCTATTATTAAAACACACGACCGATTTTCCTTTACATTTCCGAGATTTTTCTCACCTGTTCCAGTAGAGTCACCACCAGAAGAAATACCAATTCCTGAAATTACCATTCCAATAAAGACCAATGCAGGTCGTTCTAGAACCAAAGATGTTCCTTCTCCCTC
>MOOZ01002062.1:9709-23111 GCA_002930495.1 Cecropterus lyciades
ATCATTCAGATGTCTGTCTAGCCGGGGATCGAACCCGGGACCCACTGCGTGTCAGACCGGCATGGTGACCTCTCCGCCACGCGGGTCGTCAAAATCAAAATATATTAAACATTTTACCTTAATAAATGATATAAAAATCTAGTTAAATACTAGCATTTCCCACGGCTTCACCCGCTTCGGTCTTTTCAAAGAATGCTATGCGTTAGTCCGGATCATAAACTAAATGTGTGCCAAATTTCAGCCTGATCGTATCAGTAGATTAGTAGACGTGAAAGAATAACAAACAAACATCCATACGAACTTTCGCTTTTATAATATTAGTGTTAGTACGATAATACCTTCCCCTTTACAACTTCCTGGATGTTCAGATCATGTTTCATGGCAACATCATCTGGTATCAAATCTTCGGTAGCACACGTCCACCAAACATCTGCATCGTGTTTGTCTATCAGCGAACACAGCCTTTTAATTATCGCCCTGGAAATATTATTATCGTTCAGTTCTACAGTAGAACCCGTGTAGTTCGTCCGGGGAGGTATCACCGCCACACCTGTTTCTAGCGTGAAGCAGTCCTTGCGTGAGGTGGACTTGTGGTTGCCGGCTCACTTATATATGAGGCGACCATCTTAGTTCTCGGGAGTAGCAACGCATTTGTGATCGACTTCAGACAGAACCCCTGTTCTGTATGATGTTGCTGCCATTGATGTCCATGGACGGCACTAAGTTACCATCAGGTGGAATCCATGCTCGTTTGCCTTTACAAACTGGTTAAAAAATTAGAAAGTAGCTAAAGCGGTAAAAAATCCTTGAAAAGATTCTGGACATAGGGCTCCCCTCAACAGGAGGCTTAAAAAGAAACTGTCACGAGAGGATATTCATGAGACAAGAAAAAAAAGGACTAATTTTTTAATAACTTTTTCCTGAGTATAAAAAGGTGGGTACTGGTATGACCCATATTTCCACGTAAATTTTGCTAGAAAACTAGAACATCTATGCTTGGAATGAACAATATTTTTTACTGCAATATTTCGTTTTTATAAAGTGTCAGTTACATATTGGGCCTTAGGAAATCGTAGCCCTTGTAGTTTATTTTTAAAGACTGGCGAAAGTCGCATATAAATACAAAATTTATAATAATAAACACTTATGTGTCGTTATATGAAACCACGATTTAAACGAAGCTTTTATTTCAACAATGATTTGTTTGATTAGATTTTCTAAGTATTTTTTTAATTTAATGAAACAAATCAGAAAGCAGCCATATTCCGCTTGGTTGCTCTATCGAGCAGATAATATATCAACAGATTTTTATGGTCGAAAAAAGTTTCATTAAAAAAAGAATAAGACTCAAATATGACAGTATAACTTGACGAAATGAATAATTAAAAAACTTACTCATCAACGATGTGCTTTTCCCCATTATACAAGGCAGGGATAGGTATCCCCCAGGACCTCTGTCTGGATATGCACCAATACGGTCTCTTCTCCAACTGCGCTCGGAAACCTATCCTGGATTGTTCAGCTGACGATGGTGGCAGGATCTTTATTTTATCTAAGGCTGCCTGAAATCATTAATTATATTTATTAAAAAAAAAAACAAAAAAACATTTTTTTACAATATAGATGTAGATGTAGCAATTTTTCTTTCATTATAAAGTGACAAACGGGCCTGCAGTCCACCTGATGTTAAGTGTATCCTGCCACCCATGGACATCGCTAATCAATCTCAGGCAATCAATCAGTCTTTGCTACTCCTGAAGAATAAGTAGGGGCACCCTGGATAAGCATGTCCCTTACCACACCCTTCAGAAAAAAATGCAGCAGCGCTTAACACTGTTGTTATTAGTCAAAAATACCTTCCAAAATGTAGCAAATGATCACGCAATCCACTTAAAGCTAAGTGGCAACTACCACCAAAACATATCTGTGATGGATTTCTTTCTGGAGTACGTTACCCCAGATAGAATACCTATCCTATCTGAGGTAACGTACTTCTATATGTTACTGAGGCATGACTTGGAACGTTTTGTGTTAGTGTACCTTTCCCCTTACCCCTTACAAACGTCGAAATTTTTACCACTTGCGCGAGGTACCGTAAACAAATGGTACAATCCTTCGTGTGTGAATTCGAAATGTACTGGGCAAAATATTTTTATCTTGTAACGCATTAAGAATTAAACGTTCGCCAAAAACCCGATTCGAGCCCTGAAATGGTTGCAAAAGCGCGCCGCCTTCTTTTGGACTGCATGCTCGTTTGCTACTTCCATAATATAAGAATTCTCAGAAATATCTCCTAAGACTTCTATGACTTGCGACTTACCAAAGCCTTCTCTTTAAGCGCATCGGTATCAATAAACCATTGTTGGCTCGCTCTCACGATCACCGGTTTCTTCGTCCGCCAATCCAACGGATACGAGTGTACATACACGCCTCTGTAAAGGACAGAGTCGCCTAGCATCTTGATCACCGCCTCTTGGCCTTCAGAGAGGACGGGTAGACCATTAATATCCGGGTGCAAGTCTTTGTAACGGCCTAGTTCGTCTACGTTGCATTCCTGTTAAAAATATAAATAAAATAATAATCTATACATATAAATAAAATTGAAGTGTCTGTTTGTAATATAAAAATAACAGCTTTTTACCAAATGTATATGGAAGTATATACGATACTGATACCAAAAAATCAATCACTAAAATTTTTGTCTGTCTGTTTGTTCTGGATAATCTCTGAAACCACTAAACCAATTTTGACGTGTTTTCACTATTGGATAGCTGATGTCATAAGGCGTAACTTAGGCTATTTCTATTTTAGAAAATTTAATTAGGGTTCCGCATAAAAAATTAAAACCTAAGAAACCGCGCGCGCTCTACGCGCACGTATATTTAACTATGTCAAGTTACATTTTTTAAACGCTGGTAAAACCGCGGGGCACAGCTAGTAATAAATAAGACATATATACTTATCATAAGTTGATTTGTTTTACGGCTTTGGCTTGGCGCCTTTAAACCTAACTTCATATATTATTACATACCACATATTATTAATTCGCGGCCATCTTTTTCAGACGTACATACTGGTACATTTGCGTTTTCGTTATTTTTTTTTTGTTTAAATCTAGAATGGCACTGTCATTCTATTTTTACCAATAGTGCCCGGAAATCTGGTAGCGTTTATAACGAAGCTAATTTTGTTTATCTTTTTATTATAAAGACATTGTCATTCTAAATTTGAATTAAAGAGTGCCAGCTTGCAAAAATTTGTAGCTATAGAGCAAGGCTATTTTTGGGCGATATAACTGCCAAACGGAAGGACAAGTCTGGTGCACGTGTCCTTAACAAAAAGTTTCATATCAGCAAACGAAACAAATAAATATATATATATCGAACATTTTCCCTGCGTGTTGCTTGCATATAACGTAGTAATTGGCCAAATACATCTCACACAGAAGAGATGTGGATGCCTTAAAAAAAAAACGAAACAAATTCGTAATCATTTATGATATCCTATACTAATATATAATAATGAGATGGTGTGTGTCTGTGTGTTACTCAATCACACAACAACCACTCGACAGATTTACATGCAATTTTGCATGGATATAGATTATTTAACTTGTCAGTCTATAGGTTACTTTTGATTTCGATATACACCCTTTAGTTTCAGGCTTTTATATTTCCATTTTAATTGAAGAGAAAACGCTAAAAATAGCAAGCTTTGATGGCATATAAGAGGTTAACACTTGATTTTCTATCCGGAAGGACCTAAGCATTTTATTTTTGACCTTAGCATGTGCCATCAAGCGAGTAAAAAACTAAAATTTTTGTCACGTAGCGAAACACGGGTACTGCAGCTAGTAATAATATATATTAGAAGAGTATTTGCGGGGCTTGATAATATTTTCGTCAGTCGATTTTGGACTCACAGCTGGGCATGGGTCTCATCTCAAAATGAGAGAGTTTTAGGCCATCGTCCACTGCGCTAGCCAAGTGCAAATTGGAAGACTTCAAGTGCGTACTATCTCCCAACTAACAACTAATTACTAACACGTACATTATTCTACAAAAATCAGTGGAGCTCGCTTGGAATTCAAATCTCGTACCCTCGATTGAGAAGCCGAGCTCCGAGTTCCGAAACGCAAGAACTGCTTCACACTAGAACAAGGTGTGGCGGTGGTACCTCCCCGGTCGAACTATACTAGTTCTACCACCTGGTTAATCCACTTTACTTACCACGGTCATATTATTCCTCAAAGCGACAAGGAAATCGTCAGGGCCGTGCGCAGGCGCAGTGTGGACTAAGCCGGTACCTTTACCTCTAGTCACATGCTCTGCTTCAAGGAACGGTAGCTCATCGTCCGTTAGCTTGCTTTTGTATGTGCTACCCTTAAGATTATCACCTGAAAGTGAACAACGAATAATTATAAAGATTGAGTTACTAAAGAATAAAATAAATAATATACATATATGTATATTTTTTATAAGTAGCAAACGAGCATGCAGTTTATCGTATGATAAGTGGTCACTGACGCGTGTGGACATGTGTAATCAACCACTTGGGAAAATTTCGAAAATAATAGTACTACAAAAAGTACTACAATGGCGAATTATGATTGTATGTTATGTAGTTTGGTCATTAAATAAATATTTTGATAATTCATAAAAATATGTTGTTTGAAATGGTTTGAAACAATATATGTATGTTACTGTAATACTTGTTCTATTAGGTTATGTTTTTACATATTAAAAAAAATAAGTTATTTTTTTTTATATGTTTCTAAGTCACATCTATTACAACCATTTTGCAAGAACAAAGTACCCTGACAAGAAGTGATAAATAAAAAAAATATATGAACTATAATAATTTTAAATTAATTAATTACAGACTTTGAAGGTGGTAGAACTCGTTGTGGTTCGACTCCGGAAGCACCACCGCCACACCTATTTCTGCCTAATAACAGCAGTTTAAGTGTAAGGTAAGTTTGTAATTCATTACAAACTTACCATTAAACTCCACCAATTTCTTGATATCAACAGCTAATATCTTTCCAAGGTCTTCAATCTGATCGCTGGCGACCAGAAACAGGTCAGGCCTGGTCGCTAATGTGACCACACTATACTTCATCTGAGGGTTGTAGCATATGGCCCTGTTAGCGACGAGGGTCCAAGGAGTCGTTGTCCATACGATCGCCGATAGTGGTGCTCTGTATTTATTTTAAAGATAAGCTCCTTTGGAATTAATAGTTCAATATTTTTATTTAACGACTGTCACATTTTATCCATAAATTCTAAAAGTTACACTAGACATGCTGATAATGAGCACATCGTCACCCAAAAGCAATAGGTTCAATGACCTCATGAACAGATTCAATTTGCAAACCACTTAAAAAGCACAGCAAAAAGAAGCTAGTACTCTTTGAATAATATCAATGTACATAATGTTTTAAACCAATTTAAAAAAGGAGATATAAATTGCCCTGAACAAATCATGTGAAATGGAATTTTCTATCTACTCCGAATTATACTAACCCAGCAGTTGTCTCCTTGATGATCTGTGGCACCTTCTCCATAGAGTATGTCAAGTACACCTCTGTGCTTTTGTGTTGGGGATCATACTCCAACTCTGCTTCTGCTAATGCTGTTCTAAAATTTGAAAATTGACTTCTAGTCAATAAAACATTTTTTGATATGCAGTGTATTCTTCGTAGTTTAATTCAAGTTTCTTGCAAGGTTTCTAGTTGATCGTTTTTATAGCGGGAAAAATCGTCAGGAATTAATAATAACATAAAATTCAAGTTTTTTAATTAAAAGGAAATACCATCCAGCTGGTGAATCCAGGGTTACACCCAAGTTACCCTAAGTTACCTAAATAGCCCTAGGGTTACATTTTTAGATTATGTGGAGGAAGGACTCCTCAACATAAATCAGTAAGACCAGAATTTTTGTCACCATAAAATTCTTTCAGTCTACCTTCTGCTGGTCAAGACCCTCCCAAACAAATTCTGGATCCACCAGTTAGCTAGGACATAATCAAGTTTATACTTGAACATACTTAGATGATGGTGACCAGTACACAGGTTTGAGAGCTCGATAAATCAATCCAGATTTGTACATTTTATAAAACTGCCACAATTGATCTTGAGCGTATTTCTTGTCTAGTGTCAAGTAACACTGTTTCTCCCAATCAGCCATGACACCCCAACTTTCAAACACCCTCTTCTGTTTCTCTACTGTCTCAAGTGCAAATGCTCTAGCAATTTGTCTAGTATGTAAAGGATCTGATGCCTCATTTTTGTTTCCACTTTTCTTGGCTTTTTGCAATGCTTTGAACTCAATTGGCAAACCATGACAGTCCCATCCGGGAATGTAGTGAATTTTGTTTCCTTGTAATATTTGACTCCTGTTGTTAATGTCTTTTATTATCTGCAATTACCAATTTAAAATATTATTTTTAAGAATACATTAAACGCTTATTCATGGGGGGTTAAGTTCCACCCATATACAGAGTGTACAGCAGCCGTAAATGACCAGCAGTATTCAAAGAAGCTGATGTGCTGAAAACCATGAATAAGAAGCTCTGACTTCTTGATCTTGCTTTTTTTACTTTTTGTTAAATAACATTAACCTTTTTAGGTCTTGAGGTATTCATGCATCATTGAATTTGAATTCAGCATACAAATTTCTGTATTATAGACCATAGATATCCATGGGCAGCGGTGACCATTTAAGTGATTATTAATTTTATTGTCCTGCAATACTTTTTTGTGCGCAGTGATTATCATACAATCTGCACAATCCACAATTAAGCAGCCTGGGAAATATTACTATAAAACACTAATAGACAATATACAGGATTTTTCTATTTACGTTAATATTTATTTATGTTATAATAATAAGTAAAAAAAATGATTCACAAAAAACAATTGGTTTTAAATTAGTAAATTTTTTTTACTCTATGTTTGAAACTATTCTGAGATGCACAACTAGGTACCTATAATATGATGTCTTTACGGATGTTTAAAATAATATTTCTAATTTATAGCATTGAGAACAACATAATGTTAGCAGTGTATTTTGTAGCTTTTAAGGTTGTAAATTGAATTATTTAACCTATATTAATTAATAAAGAACTTACTTTGTTAACAGCATGTCCCATGTGTAAATCTCCATTCGCATAAGGAGGTCCATCGTGGAGCACAAATTCTTTACCAGTCAAATGCTGTCTTTGCCAGTTATAAAGCTCAGAAAATTGGGCTGTCTGAAATAATTTTATAATTCTAAATTCAAAAATTTCAATCATATTTTTTTTTTATAAAATTGTCATGTTTCTTTTTTTTATAAAATTGAAGTAGCATATGAGCAAGCAGTCCATCTGAAGATGAATGGTCACTGTAAAACATGGATTTCTGTAAGCAACCTTACAAAGAACAGGGGTTCTATCTGAAGTCAATCAGACAAGCAATGCTTTTAGACAAGACTAAGATGGTCACTTCAAGTGAGCCGGCAACCATACTCGTCTATAGGCAAAAACTTGATCCCTCTAGAAATATAGTTGTACAATTTTAATAAAATATTTACCTTACTAAAACATACACCTTTAAAAATCGTCTTTATGATATAAGCTCTACATTTATGGTAATTTAAATAATATATTTTATCAATATGGTATTTAGAATGTGTGGTGAAAATTTCCAATTTGCCAAGATTAATTCTATGAGTTGTTGTGAAACAGCAAAGGGTAGATATAGATAGATAGCAAACGCAAATAACTTTGAAATGCAATTAATGAAATGAAAGGAAGTGTATTTATATTGTAAAGGCCTATGGAGACACAAAAAATTCTTCATCATATTGGAATGTGATCAAGAAACAGGAACAGATACTCTACTTAGCAGGTTTTTTTTATATTCTTTATATATATTTTAATTATTGGTTATCTTTATTTATGCCACTTTGTTTTTTAAATTCGAAATAAAAGCTAGCTTCAGTATCTATGCTTAAATTTGACCAAACAAAGGATTTAAATTGCGATTATAAAATTTAAGTAATTAAATTAAAATTAAATTAAAAAAATAAAGTAAATTAAACATCTCAATCTAGAGATGTTTAATGCTCCAAAAGTGTAAAGTATGCGTTTTTATATATTTTATTGTTCTTGTTTACCTTTTGAATTTCTTCTTTCTTAGCATTGCTAGACCTCGCCGGAAAATTAGTTTTAGGGAACAAAATTGTATGGGAGTAGGTCTTGGTTTTAGGCTCGGCAGAACTCTTAGTTCTCTTGCAGTTGACGCAAACCCATTTTGAGTGAATTCTTTGATATTTTAAGTAAATATCAGTCAATTTTCTAACAGTAAGCATATTTTGTGGTTAGACTGGTTAGTTTTAGTTTGTTTTGACGTTTATGTAATGTGAATTTGACATTGAAGAATATTTTTGTTAATTTCGCTAACTATTGATATTTAATCGTATTTAACATGCAAATAATAAAGTATTATGTGTTGAAAATTTGTAATAATGAACAATCATTTAAGCTTTTTTAAATACGTAAAACGATTCGTAAACGTTCTTTCTGTCAGTAACAATAAAGAGTCTGTCATTGTCGACTGTCATAATATTACAAATGTTCTTTTTAATCTGTGTATGCCAAAACAACACATGTTTTGAACACTTTCTCAAAATAATTTTCTAATAAAATAAACAAAATGGTAATTTCATCTCATAATACCTAAACAATAAGTTTAAAGTGCGTGTTCTCTAATAATAAAAGTATTGCTATTTCCCAGCCGAAAGCCAAGAAGAAATTTATAGACCGTAAAAAGGCAGTGACGTTCAACTTGGTGCATCGTTCACAACGGGATCCTCTCGTGGCTGATGAGACCGCGCCGCAGCGTGTCTTGGTACCTGTAAATGCTAATATACCCGCCAAGAAACAGAAGGATCCAGTGAGTTGATATAACCTTACTTGAAGTACTTGTTAATCAGTGGCCTAGCTGGGTAACCAAAGGGCCTGGGGCATAAAAAAAACTTGGGTCCCAAACTAACTATCTGATTTGATTATATTCCGAATATCGGAGAAATTTTCTCTAGTTCAATTTATAGTTTGTAGGTCTGAGTCTGAGGGACTCCCTGAGCTTGGGCACAGCCCAGTCTAGCCTTCCGGTAGCTACGCCACTGTCGTTGATATAACAACGGCAGTACACAATATGAGTTAATTAGTGTATACAGAAGCAGTATTTTTTTATAGTATGGAAATAGCAAGCAAGCATGCAGCCCACCTGATGGTAAGTGGCTACTACCGCCCACGGACATCTGTAATCAATCCTAACTAAGATCAAAGTCTCACTCTCAAGATGGAATGCCTCGGAAAAGTATGTCACCCTTACCACACCCTTCAGACCATAACACAATAGCGTGTAACACCGTTTCGAACCACAAAGAGTCTTATCACCTTTGTGATTTGACTCTGGAGGCACCACTGCCACATCTTTCTATCTAATACCACAGAGTTAAGCATTGTTGTGTTCTGATCTAAAGGGTATGTTATGGGAGACATGCTTATGCATTTCAACATAGTCCTGAGGGCAACATAGTAGCAATGCATCTGTGGCTTACCTCAGGTAAGACTAATCTTACCTGGGTTGATTACAAATGTCCATGGGCAGTTATAGCTGTATGTGGGTAGGTTATCGGGTAGACTAAATGCTAAATGCTACCCCTATATTATAAAAAAAAAATGTAGTCACTTCAAGTTTCAAGCAAATGATTTTTTTATCTGATTGATAGCAATAGCAAACGAGCATGCAGTCCACCTGATGGTAAGTGGGACATCTATGGACATCTATAAGCAACCTTATACATATAGAACAGGGGTTCTATATAAGGTTGCTTATAGATGATCTGAAGTCGATCATAGATGTGTTGCTACTCTCCAGGACTGAGATGGTTACGTCATACACAAGTGAGCCGGCAACCACATCCTTCCAACGGAAAGCAAGAACTGCTTCACGCTACAAATAGATGTGGCGGCATGGTGGTGGCACTTCCCCGGTCAAACCACACTGGTTCTACCACCTGTCAAATATACTATATATAATACTATTCCAAATGCTGACATTATGGCTTTAATGGTCTTAGAATCAACCTGACTTCACACCTGACTAACCTCAAATATCACCTTACGTGGGGTTGATTAAAGGTCTAATAAAAATAAATTTCGTTATCGGTTGGACTTTCGTGTGGCATAGCATCTACAATTTTGGGTATTGTAGTTATGTCCTAGATAAAATGTGTATTGTATATTTATTCTAGGATCTAACGCCAGAGCAAAGGAGAGAAGAGCAACAGAAGTATGGGATATACTTTGACGATGACTATAACTACTTGCAACATCTTAAGGACACTAGAGAGGTCACCATGGTGGTTCAACCGGTAAGTTTTGCTCTTGTTAATATATTATAGGTACTCACAATATACGTTTTATTAATTCTTTTTTGCCGATATGTATAAATTACACAATATCTCTACATATATATATATACTCTATACATATAAATGAAATCTCTGTTTGTTATATCAAAATAACGCCATTTTATTAAATGCATGTGGAAGTATATACAATACTGATAAGAAAATATCAATTACTAAAATTTTTGTCTGTCTGTGTGTCTGTTTGTTCTGGGTAATCTCTGAAACCGTTGGACCGATTTTGATGGACTTTCACTGTTGGATAGCTGATGTCATAAGGCGTAACTTAGTCTTCTTCTATTTTAGAAAGTGTAATTAGGGTTCCGCAAAAAATAATAAAACCTAAGAACCGCGCTCTACACGCACGCAGCCACCGTCACTGCCGCTAATGTCAGTTGCTATCAGTCCTCTCTGAAACAATGCTATTATGTATATTATGTTAAAATTGTATAAGGTCTTAAAATTCTGCTATATGTAATTATTTCACTGGCGCTTTCCGTGGCGCTTAGCTAAATTCTTATTTTGCTCTTGTTTACTATAGTACTAGCTGTAAAATTTGCACTATCTTTACAATGCATGCTATTTAAAATGTTGTCATATCATTATTTTACAAGTTAGAAGTTATAGAGTATTTTATTAACTCTAAACTTCCTATAAATATTGTATTCCAACTTTTTACTTGGATCGAGTTATGCCAAAATGTACCAACTGCATAAAATTGATTTCGAGAAGATGGTGTTTACAGCTAGATTTCTCTTTACTCAACTCTTTGGTTCAACTATCTGTATTCATTTATTATTATTACCAGTTTGTGCCTTAGCTAAAGAGCTTGGGTACATATGTAGATTCTGTATAGGTTAATTTTTATTTATTGATTGGTGTCAATAAGTCATATTTGAGATATTGTGGGTTAGTGCATTTTAGCATAACTGGGTCCTATTGACATAAATCTTGTTCTAAAATGTGAGAATTATTTATTTAACAAAAAAATATATATTATAACTTGAAAATATTTTGCAAATATTTTAAATTATGAAATTTATAGCTGAAATAAGGAAAAACTTAGTATTTCACATTATTTGACTTATTTTATATCCTTCACATTCTCTAACATTGACATTTTATTGTGTTAAATTATAAAAAAAAGGGTGCGTGTACTTATGTACGCGCGTGAGAAGTTATACTTCTTTGGCATCATTAAATAACCAATAATAAATATTTAACATTAATAATTTAATAATATTTAGTATTAATTTTGTTAAATAATAATATTTTAATTTATATCAATAAATAATACATACGGATAGATAACATCAATTATATTGGAGCACTTAAAAAAGTCTATAAACACATGTTTTTCACTAATATTTACAAATAGTAAATATATTAATCAAAATATTGAATTTAAATTATTACTGAATATAATTTATCAGCAGATATATAAATCGCACTTATATGAAACTGAAACACGTGTGTGAATGTAGACTCTAGAAACATGTGGATAAATACTATGAATATGAAAACAGTGAACAGAGGCGACGATGGTGCCAACTTGCGCGACTAACAGAGGTTCTATTTCTATTTTGTTGGTAGCTTTTGTTTCGAGACTGCAACCGCTGCAACTTCATACTGTAACTTTCTTGTTCGAATCTTAAAATTTCACTCTCATCATTTTGTCATAACGCGCCTAAAGAAGTATAACTTCAAAAAGTATATAGTATAACTTTCAAATACATTAAACCTGTAAGGAAAAATCGTAGTGTTTCTGACAAATAATGCTTAAAGCATTCAGTATACTTTGGTACACAATTTTTGTAAGGTGTAAATAAGCAAAACTATATAATTTAATTTTTTATCAATATTACAGAAAACAGTACACAAAAGGAAAGAGAAAACAGACAACACTGCCACAGTGTCAAATAATGGCACAGATATGCTGGAAACACTGAACTTGCCTAGCTCTGTGTTTGCCTCAGAAGTGGAAGAAGATATCGGTCTGTTGAACAAGGCTGCTTCTCAAGGTATTTTTAATGTTTATTAAACCAGTGCTTATAATGTTCCCATACTACATATATGTAGTTTGTGGTGATATTTCTACACTATCATAAATTCTTTTTAAGGAATTAAATTTGCTAGTAACATACTTTGAGATCACACAAGAATGTCACTCGGCATGTAAAACTCTTAAATGACATACAGATAAGCATTAATATAGGCAAATGAATAATTAGGTATCGTAAGTAATTACTATACATAGTAATTAAATATCAAGTTTTAAAAATTGTTGTATTAGTGCATATATATTTTATGCATGTACATTTTAGTATGTATAATTGACGACTAATATTATCATGGAGTTGTTCCAGTTTATTATGAAGTGGATACTCAAATTAGGCATAGGGTGAATAGATTTATCAAATAATAATATAGGGGTTTCTCCCCGCCACCGTACTTCCGCCGTGACCATGATCCATACAACTAGGTCACATAACTAAGAAATTGAAAACCACATATCGTGAGTAAATATTAAAATAAAGTGTGTATTTATAGTTGTAACGGAACTCCGCCTTCGTTACTGCGGAACTTCCGTAAAAAATCAAACCTACGCTTTCGCATCCGCCTCCGCAAAGATTTTGCGGAGTTATGTCGGAGGTTTATTTACGTTAATCTTGACGTACAACGCTTAAGGAAGGACACTAGGTGACGCGGCCGCTCAGCTACATGTTGAAACTAGATGAATATCTTTATTGTGTTTAGACATATAACATCAAATATAAAGATTTTTCTGCCATAATTCGCACTTACTTATCGGCGCCATCAAGTTCAGTGCTAAGTGAACAATTATTTAGTGACAGCCGGCACGGAAGGCAACAAATCCGCAAAGCTGATGATGAATATAATTTTCCTCTTCTTTATTTTAATTATTAATTACTTTCTATAAG
>MOOZ01002062.1:27327-39626 GCA_002930495.1 Cecropterus lyciades
AGCAGAAAATCCTAGTGTGGGGTTATGAGTGTAGAAAGCGTGTGTGTGTGTGTGTGTATTAATTTGAAAATACGGAACCTGCCAACAATGCGCATACTTGCAGTGCAGCTCCTGAGTACTCCAATTGGCATGCCTCATGTTCGAGTATTACGTGAATAAACATCTTTTAAATCACAGAATAGTATTATAAGTGCCATATTAACTTGATGCTGTTATAGTTGCCTGGAAACTAAATGGGTGATCATTTACTTCAATAAAATCTGACGTAATAACAATTTTATCAGGTTACAACGTCTCCAAGAAATAGCAGAGGAATCGGAGGAAGACTTGGTGACGCAAGAAGTGCAGCCCAAGGAGAAGTGGGACTGTGAGACCATCCTGTCCACTTACTCCAATCTTTACAACCATCCGAAAGTTATTGAGGAGCCAAAGGTAAGTCATTGTAAAGTGTCTTATGGAGTTTATTACAATTTTACATAAATCCTCATAATAGACGTAATATTAAATTCATGTAATTTTTTTTTACAATATTATGCTCTTGACATCGTAATTTAAGATCTTTAGTATAGATTGGTACGTATATTAAGATATTTTTTGTCTTTTTTTATAAGATTAAAGTAGCAAACAACCGTTTCTATCGATGGTCAAATGCGACTGCCGCCCATGGTCATCTGCAACTTCATACAGAACAGGGTTACTATCTGAGGTCAATCACAGGTGCGTTGCTACTCCCGAGGACTGAGATGGTCGCCTCATATGAAAGTGAACCGGCAACCACACCCGTCCACCGAAACGCTACACGCTAGAAATAGGAGTGGCGGTAGTACCTTCTCCTTCGAACTATACTATACACGTTCTACCATCTTTAAAAATTATATTATTTAATTGTATTTTTTTTTTTCATGCGTGTAGCAATTATATAACGACGGGAAGGACATGTGATAAATAAAATACACTTTTTAGGAATATTTGACTATTAAATTATATTGTTCTCATTCTTATTCTTATTTTAAATATAATGATAGCTCTGCCAAACGTCAACCACCACACCTCTCCTCTCCTCAGCCCCCTCGCCTCATCTCACCCCTCTCGTCACCGCACCTTTCCACATAAGAGCATCTCACCACCGCTACGTTACAATTATTTATCGTTTAAGGCAGGGGTTCCCAAAGTGTGCGTCGTGGACAGTAAAGAGGGGCGCCGTGAGTCACTTTGATTTGACTGTGAAGTTATTCTACTTATTTAATTTTTGTTTTTCTTAATTTATCTTACTTCCCGTTTCAATTCTAAATCGTCATAAGTATAATAATGAACCAAGTTTCATACTGAGGTTGTTTTAATTTTTGTGCCTTTCTGCTAAAACTGTATTGTAGATGACGATGGGGCGCCGTGACAAAATAGAAAACTTGCAAGTTCGCCGGCGGCTGTGAAAGATTGGGAATCCCTGGTTTAAGGGGCCCTGGTTTAAGGGGCCCTGGTTAAAGGGGCCCTGGTTTAAGGGGGGATTACTTATTCCCGCCAGTGTTATTTCAGTTAACCAGCCCAATGTTTTCAATAACTGAATCTTACTCCATTACATGAATCATTTGTGTTACTTTTATATTAAATAGCTACATTTATTCTTATAAATGATAACGTACGATAAATTAAAATATGATTTAGTTTTTAATTACTTAGGTTTCAAATGAAATTGGTTTTTAATGAATAATAAATCTATATGTTTTAATTTTTTTTATAGAGTATGGAAGTAGCAAACGAGCATCCAGCCCACCTGATGGTAAGTGGCTACTGCCGCCCGTGGACATTTGTAATCAACCCTAAGTAAGATCAAAGTCTCACCTAAGGTTAGCCACAGATGCGTTGCTACCCCTGAGGACTAAGATGGAATGCCTCGGAAAAGTATGTCTCTCTTACCACACCCTTCAGACCAAAACACAACAGTGCCTAACACTACTGTTATTAGGCACAAATAGATGTGGCGGTGGTGCTACCGGAGTCGAACCACAAAGAGCTCTACCACCTTAAAATATCTACAAATAAAACTACTAAATTAAACTTTTCCTGAAGTTATTAGTCATAATATTTATTGAATCGATAATTTTTAGTCGCAGAGAAAAATCAAAATCAACAAAAAAACGGGAATACCAGAAGACACTTTGGGCAAAGACAACAAGCTGACTATGAAGTCTCTGGCAAAGTTCAATTCTATGCAGCAAAATGCAGTCAAAGATTCAGATGACGATGGTCGGACGAATGCGGAGAGTGTGCTGTCTACTTTAAGTGTTTTGTCTATAAGGTATGTGTGCTCTATTCCTTATATATATATATATATATATATATATATCTATTCGGGGACGTCTTACCCTCCGGTATCTCATATGCTGCGGCTAAGTCGACATAACGGCAGTCGGGTAAAGATATTCGGGCCTCGAGGGGTACCTTCTCTACCCGGACAAATCTCTAGGAGAATCTCATTTATACATAATAATACAATGTTATTAAAAATATTGTAATATAATGTACTTATGTAAAAGATATTTACCATCCCACTTTAATGGGTGGTTAGGACTTCTACGTCGTTTCCTAACGAGTCGACGGTCGTCCTCCTGGTGGTCGGAGGTTAAGCTATTCTTTATATTATGTTGATAATTTTAGTCACGCGTCACGTTCCCAAAGTTATATAGGACTGACTAATGCACTGATCCCAATGAGTTATGTTGTTTAAACATACATAAAGTTAGATTCGTTTTAAGATATTTAAATTCTAGAGATGTTTTGGGTAAAAGGATGCGTCGAAAGTGCCACCGCAATAAAATAAATGGAATAATTTCTATTAATATGAATTGAATGTTGATTTTATATCAAAAATATGACGTATAGTTGTATATACTAGAAAAAAACACGATCTTTCAGTGCATGTTACTCGTCTTTAAAACATTAACCATTCTTTTATAGGTCAATGTATACGCTTTTATAAAAAACTTCCAATGGAAATCAGAAATTGGACAATTAGTAAATTCCAAGCATTGGTGAAGATAAAACTTTGTCGCAAAGCATATTATAAAATTTCTGAATACATAGAAGACAAAGCAGCTTGGGACTGAACAAAAATGTATATTTCAATGATTAATTGTCAAAGTGTAACGTATCTAGCCAAACAAGCCTCATGTTTAGTTAAATGTTAGGCAACGTACTGGTGCTAGCTTTTATTGCCCATGTTATAAACAAGATGCTTAAAAATATACAAAGTTTTACAAAGAAAAAGACAAACCCGCTGAGTTTCTTGCCACTTCTTAGTTGAGGTCATTTTCCGATCCGGTGGTAGTGTAAGAAAAAATATTGTAACTGACAATTTGAAAGTGCCACCGTAGGCCTATGCAAAATAAAGATATTTCATTTCATGTCGCCATTCGGCAGATCAGAACATTTAAATTATTATTTGGTAAAAATGGGAATAGCGGTTATATGTCATTTACCAAGAATAGCACATGTATGATGTACCTGTCCACCTGATGGTGAGTGACCGCTGCCGCCTGTGAACATCTGTTATCAATCTGTCGGCCACTGATGCGTTGCTACCCTCAAGGACTTAGTTGGAATGCCTGATTAAGAATGTCTCCCTTATAACATCCTTCAAACCAGAACACAACAGCGCTTAACACTATTTTTATTAGGCAGAAATAAACGTAACGGTAGTGCCTAGAATGGAACTACAAATAGAATTTTATATACAATAATCATCGTTACAGGCCAAAAGACGAGTCATTAGAAGAAAAGAAAGAGAGAAAACGTCTTCTGAAGGAGTATAGAAAAGAAAGAAGAGTGGAGAAGAAAGCAAACAAGGAAGCATTCAAAGAAGAGAAGAAGAGGCAAGAGAAGATTATGATGAATAATAAAAATAATGTACAAGGGAACAGAATTTTGTAGAATATATTTATGTATGTATTGTTTGTGTTTTATTTATTTCTACATGTGTAGGAAATATTATTAGCGAAATTATATTGATTGATTGAGTAAAATAAACGTATTCAATGACTATGAAAAAATGCCCTAATTGTAGTTTATATGGAGTCTCCACTGTTATGTCGAAATTACTGTAATATTAAATTAATTAATTAATTTATATTTTTCGAGTATATAATAAAAATGAACATTCCATAACTGTATGTGTATAAGTTAAAAATAAAGAGTTTCAAGGAACGATACTAAGTAATAATACTAATTACTAAAATATTTAGAACTTTTGTCCGACTGTTTGTTTGTGCGTTAGAAAACTTATCACACCAAAACTGCTAAATTAAATTCTTACGATTAATAATAATAATAAATGTTTATTGACCATAAATTAGAGTACATTTGAAACGAACAGCCCTGACTGAATGGTTAAACATTAGTACCTATGTAAGTTGTATGTGAGTGTGAGTGTATGTGTGCATGCGCGCGCGCGTTTGTGTGTATGTGTGCGTGCGTGTGTGTGGATGTATGTGTTTGTGTACATATAAGTATTAATATGTGTAATACAATAAATTTTCAGTTTCGTCGTAATTAAAAGTACGCAACCATTCTATGATTTTACCTTTGATTTTATAATTCGATAAACTATTACACTTGTACAGGTGTTAAATTTGTTATATAATTTAGGGGCTACGTAAGCAATTTTTTGTCTGGCTATTTTACTATGGTGGTACTGGATAATGTTGTCTCCGTTTGTCTGGTAATATAATATTCGGGACATAAAGTTTGTGGTATCTGCGTAGACTATGGAAAATGAATAATTTGCGGATTGGAATGGATACTTTGACTAAGCATTTAGTCTTTTTCCGTCTACTCTATTAAAAGTTTTCTTACATTTTTAAACGCGACAGAAACCGCTGGGCATCTATATAATAATTTTACGTTCTCAGTTTCGCTGTTATCTTATACCACCATTGTTTTTTATTCGGGAACATACCACCATTGTTTGTTATGCGGGGACTCTAAAATTGTACTAGTATAGGAAGGAGGAATAAATAAATAAAACATAAAATTAATATAAAACAAATAATATATTGCATTTATATCTTCATTACATAATCTATAAACTAAAATATTTAAAATGTCTTAGTAAATACAATTTTTTATATATCAGATATCATTAACTCGTTCATATCAGATATCATTAACTAGTTCTTAACTCCTAATACTCTTAACCAACCTTATTTTTTGTGTATTTGGAAAATTATAAACAATTAACATATGATTTATTTTTACTCTGAAATGGATTCGAGATAAAAATGTAAACAAAGGTCGTTATTTAAAAACATAACCTTATCATAGTACATTTTTGAAAGTACTTAATTGCATCCATAACTCGTATTCTACATCAGACTGTGTGTATTTAGAAAAGACATACAAAACAGTTTCTCTTTTATAGCTATTGATGAGCTGATGTGTAATAAAAAAAAAGAAATATGCAACTTCAAATAAATCCTTACTTAATTTCTAAACTATTATAAATCACGCAATCTCATGCTACAATTTCCGAACACTTCACTTCTACTAATGCATCTCCCTCTCTTACTCTTCTCTCAAACTTCTACCTCTCTTACTCTTTCCTCAAACTTCAACTAGGAGAGTACCAGCCCGTCATACCCCAGGCCATCTGGATCGGGACATTCCATCCTATTCTTCAAGTGTTGGAGGGTGTTGTGGAAGTGCTTCGTGATCTGCTCCACTTCTTCGGACTGGTCCAGGTTGGCCAGCTCTTCACGGATCTTCTGGATCACCTGGAAAGATGGATAACAATTAGGGCAAATTCAATTCCAAATTCAAAGCCTTCCTCCTATACCGAAATGCAAGTTCGTAAGTCTTTCAGAGACCAACAAGGGGACGGCAAAATGTTAGAATTAGGAGGATCTAACACCCCCAGGATCTAAAAAAACAGCCAAAAAAGTTAACCGCCCACCCTCTCACCGAAACACAACTTTTTTTACAACATAAAAGTAGCAAACGAGCATTCAGCAGTCCACCTGATAGTAAGTGGTCACTGCCGCCCATGGACATCTGTAATTAACCCCAGATAAAATCAGAGTACTACCTGAGGTTGGTACCCATAAGGACTAAGTTGAAACACCTTGACTGGGTATGTTCACCGTCTTCAGGCCAGAACCCAGCGGCGTTTGAGACTGCTATTATTAGGCAAAATTAAACGTAGCGGTGGTGTCCCCGCAGTCTAAACACAAAGGGACGACCCGCGTGGCGGAGCGGTCACCATACCGGTCTTGACACGCAGTGGGTCCCGGGTTCGATCCCCGGCTAGACAGAAATCTGAATGATGAGTATAGATTTCTGGGTCTAGGTGTTTGTGAATTCGTCTTTATGTGTCCATGGCACCCAGGACACAGGAGACATCCTAGTGCGGGGCTATGAGTGTAGAAAGCGGGTGTGTGTATTTTTTTTACAATCTTCGAACTGCACCGCAGATGTGATAGGTAGTGCCTCTCCGGATAGACCATACTGTTATATATTGTGATGACACTATTATACCATGTATTACAATTCCTACCACCTGTCAAACAAATTCCAACAAATGCATCTATACGTACAGCCTCAATAAGATTAGTCGTCAACGTAGCGTTTCCCCTCTCCCTCAGTAGAGCGTATCTGCCGAGCAGTTCAGCCAGAAGTTGAGCCTGCACGCCGCCGTCCATACACTGCTGGGCCACGCGGGCCGCCTTCTTTAGGCAGTCTAACGCGCGTGATGGCTCGTTGAGTGGCCACTGGGGACAAAATAAACATTGGTATAGGTAGTGACTAGGGGTGTGGAGATATCACTCGAAAAAAAAAACGAACAATACGAATTTTTGAATTATTCGAGAACTTTAAAAAAAAATAGAATAGTTTGAAAATTTTCAAATAATTCGAGTTGAATATTAATATTCAATTTGGAATGAATAATTAGTACATTCAAATTATTTGCACACGCCTAGTAGCGACATAGGTAGCGATTAAAGTGGCTACGTAAACTGCGTTTCTGGGAGATCGATTCCGAATTCGAAAAGTCGGAACTTTCGATTGTTAATCTCCGTCTTCGATATTATTAAATTTGAGATCGATCAAAGCGTAGCAATTCCGTATAACTTTGATAAACCACATTTATATACCGTCACTACGACTTCGGTTCTGATAGAACCACCTCCATATCAACAGTAGGAATATAGAGATGGGTAAAATCATTGAAATAGGTTATTAATATGGATAGTCAATGACCTAATAATCTATGCACTTTAAGCAAAACCATACAAACTAATAGCGCTACAAAACGGAAAAAGTACTACATTGGCGAACCTACCATTGTCTTTTTAACTAATTTAATATAAAATGTCATACATAATCGTCAGTCAGCGACAAAAGACTAAAAGAATACTCCAATGACTAAAAATTAATAATGTAATCAAATATTGTGTAATAAAACACCACATATATCAAAATTTGTCTAGCCATTTAGACGCTAGAGTGCTGCAAAGAAATAGACATACATATCTTTACATATAAATAAAATTGAAGTGTCTGTTTGTAATATCAAAATAACAGCTTTTTACCAAATGCGAATGTTCTGCGTAATCTCAGAAACTGCTAGACCGATTTTGACGGCACTTTCACTCTTGAATAGCTGATTTTATAAGGCGTAATTTAAGCTACTTCTATTTTAGAAATGTAATTAGGGTTCCGCACAAAAAATTAAAACCTAAGAAACATCGCCCGCTCTAAGCGCACGCAGCCACCGTCACTGCCGCTAATGACAGTTGCTATCAGTCCTGTCTGAACCAATGCTATATCGTTAAAATTGTATAAGGTTTAAAATGCCTGCTATATGTAAATTTGTCAAGCTATTTTTTTAAACGCGGGCATAACCGCGGGGCTCAGCTATAATCAGATAAAAACAGACCCCCCCTCCCCCCTCTGACGCAGTCAGGTATGAAGCAGTACAATACCTGTTTCCCGTCTTTAGGCGGTTTCCAGTACAGATGAGCACATAACGCCACCGCCCGGCTCTGGTCGGGTTTCTTCAGCAGCTTGCTGGCAGCTAGAGCACACGCTGTACGCATCGGGTCCGCGTTTTCAGCACCTGGGGGGATAATATTTCGTTAATAACAAATAGTGCTTTATTGAAAATAAGTTAAATTAGTGTGCCTTAGTACATCTCAGGACTTTGTCTTACACTAATTAGTATAATGGTAAGTATATAGTTATTATACTTAGATATCATTCTGTTATGTCGGTAAATGGCTTGTCAAGATTTTATTTGTAATTTTTGTCAAATAATTGTGATAGAAAAAATGTAAGTTTAATTTCTACTTCTTGTGAATTCCATTATTCTGGATTCCACTACCCTTCTAAGTCGGTGTACTTATTTGTATCTAATTGTGTGTAATGAAAGTTCCGCGGGTCTGTATATCGCATATATTTGCATTGCATACGTTTAAAGGACTTAGAATAAGTAACCATAAATATTTTAATTATTTTTCCGACATTTAGCGATCACAGTGAAACCGTAAACACGTATTACGCTCATTATGTCGGACGGCATTCGATTTCTTTTACGAGTCTTGGGTCCATGGAGGTCACACACAAATGGAGTAGGACTTAGTCCACCGCGCTGACCAAGTGCAAGTTGACAGACTTCACCCACTTTTGAGAACTTTTCTTGGAGAACTCACAGGTAACCTCTCTCTCTCTCCAGGCAGTAGAACCAGTGTAGTTCGACCGGGGATGTACCATCGCAACACCTATTTCTAGCAGTTCTTGCTTTACGTTGGAAGGATATGGTTGAAAGCTAACTTATATATGAGGCGACCATCTCAGTCCTCGGGACTAGCAACGCAACTGTGATCGACTTCAGACAGAACTTCTATTCTATATGATGTTGCTTACAGACGTCCATGGGCGGTGGTAACCACTTACCATCAAGTACACTGCATGCTCGTTTGCTTCTTCAATATGATAAAAAAAAACCTATACAAGGTTTCCTTGCGACGTTTTCCTTCACCGCAAAGCAGTGATAATATTTCTGATATCACATCATTTAACAAAAATCAATCCTCAAACCAGAATCTCTGACCGTCGATTAAGAATCCGAGTTTCAAGCATTAGGCTATCAAATAAAATAGTAGCATATTTGCCACCACTCACCAAAGCAGTTGATTTGCTCGAAGGTGGCAATTATCAGCGTAATGGCGGCCAACTGCGCCTTGCTGTCAGATATCTCGTCTTCGTAGAGCGAAAACGCCTGCGACAGGTACTCGTATGCGATCGTCTCGTGGTTAGCGAAGCCGATCTCGCTGATAGCCAACGCGCCTTGGAGGTACAGTCTGTAGAGAAATGACACACGGTGAAAATAAATGGTATCTAAGGAGGCATTCATTCAGTCAGACGTTTTCAGCGATTTTCCGACGACCCCTCCTCCCTGGTGAGATGTGAAATTTGACTCACCAACCTATCCTACCTGCACCAATCTTATATCATGTAAGATTTTTTTTAGTGTTTTTCTAGTGTAAATATGTTGAATTGATACTATTAATTGAAAAAATAACTCTTCATATTTTTATTTCACACTAGTTAAGACTGACATTTAAGATTGCTTAGAATATTATAAACATAATATAAGATTTGGTCATATTTTTAAGAAGATTTAATTTAATTTAACATGGTTTTCTCGCAATCTTACTTTGCCTCTTATTGGTAAAAATACCTAATATTTGCCGAAACCCCCCTCCTTAGTGTAAGATTAGATAAGATTTGCCCACCCCCCAAACGCCTTACGTAATTAATTCATACCCTCTAATACGAAAACGGATCGTTGACCTAAAGAAGACAGCAGGAAACCAATCAACACAGAGATTAGAGTGCCATTTAGGGAAGGCCTGAAGTCTAACATCATACACGTAACGAAACATTTGTTTTTAACTAGAACGAAATCGTCGCTTTTTAATCCGCCAGACGATAGAATCTGTTATTATATGAAGATTCAACTATATTAACTCAATTGGATTATGCGTATCGTACCTCAACGGCAACTCAGCCAACTCGGCCTTGACCAGCATGCTGATAGTCTGATGGCAAAACTGGAAGATCTTCTGACATTTCTTTTCCCACATTTCATCCTGAAAATAAAATCAAAACTTTTAAATAACTTTTTATAACGTTCATCCTTAAACTGATAATTCCTGATTTATAGTATACTTTGAAGGTGGTAGAACTCTTTGTGGTTCGACTCCGGAAGCACCACCGCCACACCTATTTCTGCCTAATAACAGCAGCATAATGCTCTGTGTTCTGGTCTGAAGGGTGTGGTAAAGGAGACATACTTTCCCGAGGCATTCCATCTTAGTCCTCAGGATGGCAACGCACTTGTGGCTAACTTTAGGCAAGACTTTGGTCTTACCTGGGGTTGATTAGAGATGTCCATTGGCGTAACCGCTTACCATCAGGTGGGCTGCATGCTCGTTTGCTACTTCCATACTATATAAAAAAATGTGAAGTAATTACAAAATTTAACCCAATAAGATTGTAAATCTACTCGAATCTTAAGCATTGGAAACTCTTTGATTCCAAAAGATGTTCCTAGATTAAAACATATATAAAAAAAATTACGTTAATAAGGGCATTAACCTGATTCTCAAGTTCCTTATAAATAAACGCCAAACGGTACGCATGGAACACTATAGGAGGGAAGGTATGCTGTATACGTCTCGCCCCTCCACTTTGTAGGGCTTTTCTTGCTGCGCTTAATATAAGGTATTGCTGGTCAGCAGAGTCCGATTTGAAATGGTGGATCAATCTGTAAATACAATATTCAATTTTAAAAGTATCCTATTTGTTTCTTCGAAGGTAGTAGAACCTTGGGTGGTTCAACTCCGGAAGCATCAGCGCCACACTTATTTCTGCTTAATAACAGCAGTGTTAAGCGCTGCTGTGTTTTGATCTGAAGTGTGTGGTAAGGGAGACATACTTATACGAGGCGTTCGAACTTAGTCCTCAGGAGTAACAGCGCATGTGTCTAACCTCAAGCTAGACTCTGATCTTACCTGGGGTTACATATGTCCAAAAATATATATTCATGTCAGTCGTAAAACTGATACTGATGTGGTATGATGGTCCTGTATAAAACAAGGCGAAAGACAGATAAGAAAACTTAACTGTTTTCTTTCTCCTTGTTTTGTATGCTTTTTGGACATTGACGACCCGCATGGCAGAGCGGTACGCATACCATACCGGTCTGACATGCAGTGGGTCCCGGGTTCGACAGGCAGAAATCTAACTGATGAGTTTAGATTTCTGTTCTGGGTCTGGGTGTTTGTGTATTCGTCTTTGTGTGTCCATGGCACCCTCGACACAGAAGATAATCCTAGAAGTAAAAAGCGTGTTTTTATTTATTTTTTATTTTTAACCAAACTCAACCCCAAATAAGATCAGAGTCTTGCCTGAGGTTAGCCATAGATACGCTGCTACCCCTGAAGACAAGTATTTCTTACCACATCTTTCAGACCAGAACACAGCAATGCATAACACCGCTGTTATTAGGCAGAAATAGGTGCGACGGAGGTGCCTCCGGAGTCGAACCACAAAGAGCTCTACCATCTTTAAATGTGCTTTGTTATATATATATATATATTATTTCTGTATGTTTATTATGTTAACTAATCCTAACACTATTATTTGTACTCTTTAGAAGAAAACAACAATGGGACACACAATTGCCAACACATTTACTCTGCACGAGTGAAACTGAGGATGAATGTTTATCCTCACCTTGGGGGAGAAACTCGTGGGGAAAAACAGAGGATCTAAAAAGGCTTTCAGCCTTTTCATATTCCGCTAATAATAATAATTGTTCGCTGACAAGAATTGTAGATAAAATTACCTCGCCAATAATCCCTGCTCCTCCATGAACTCCTCGACATCATAATCAACAGTATTTTGGTCAGGTTGATCCTTCACTAAAACATCCAGCATTGACAAAACTGATTCCACCTGCAAATAATAGATTATTTTACTGTATTTTCTAGGTGGCAACCAGTGCAGTTCGACCGGGGAAGTAACACCGCTAAACCTTTAGAAGCAGTTCCTGCGTTTCAGTAGAAGGATGTGGTTGCCGGCGCACTTATATATGAAGCGACCATCTTAGTCCTCGGGAGTTGCAACAAATCTGTGACCGACATTAGACCGCACCCTAAGGTTGTCTGGAAGAAATAATAATAATAATTACACATACATACACTTACAGAAAGCAGTAGTCCTTAACACTTGCAGGATAGTTA
>MOOZ01002062.1:64537-74913 GCA_002930495.1 Cecropterus lyciades
ACATTAATCTACAATGCATGTTTGATGTTATTGTACAAATATTTGACTAATGGATGACAGTCGCTTACGTTTTCTCGCGGAGATCAGAGTTCGAAGGCATAATGAATGCGTTTAAGAAATCAAATTATTTTAACGGCGTAGAAAGAAAATATGATACACATTTTTTTTAATATGCATGATTAAGTTAAAAACAAATAGTTCAGTTAAAATTCCATTTCTACTGCACTAAAATATTTCTTATTTCCATTCACAACATAACACCTTTAGTCTTTGTATAAACGATGCTGATAAGTATAAGGTGTCAAGTATAAATTGAATACTGATAAGTATAAGGTAAAAGAAATGGCCTCTTTTCACTCAAGCGTTACTAATGGACCTAAACTATCCTATATTTACAAAAGCAATATGTATGAGTATCCACTGAACTTACAAGTAGTTGAAATCCCTCAGAAATAACATAAAAGCACGTTAAAAAATATTATTTTACGTAAATTACGAGTCACTGAACAGTCTCCGAAGTCGCTCAACCGATTGCAATGAAATTTTCGTGTTTTTACACGTATGTTATATATTGTTTGTATCCATAAGTTCAAGAATAATTGGATTGGTTTCCAAATATTTTTAGAAGAGTTTTTTAAAATACGCCGAATAAAGTACAGTAACTGTAAAAGTTTCTACAGATATAAAAAATAAAAAGCATTACTTTGTACGTCATTTTTGCTTAAATTATTTTTTAACATAAGTCAGGTTTAGTTAATTATTTGACTTGATGACCCGCGTAGCGGAACGGTCACCATACCAGTCTGACGCGCAGTGGGCTCCTGGTTCGATCCCCGGCCAGACATCTGAATGATAAGTTTAGATTATGTTCTTTGTCTTGGTATTTCTGTATTTTTTTTGTCTATTGGACCCACAACGACAAAATCCTAGTGTGGGGCTATGCATATAAAAAAGCGTTATTATTATTTGTGAGGCATATTCAACTTCGCATTAGTAAGTACAGGACGTGTACATAAGAACAAATGTGCAATTCATGTGATTATACACACATTTAATCACAATCCGAAATTATAGACCGGCAGACAGACATTACATATAAATTACAGGTTCAAAACGTGTATCAAACCAAATGATGACAAATCATTAATGATAATGAGTATTGATCATTTTAAGCATCATCATTTCAGCACTTATTGCTTATACTAGGTGTACTTGAACCTCTAATAACTTAACCTACAGGGACATAATTTGATTGTCACCTCAGTACCTGATAAACTTTACTTAGGTGGCTTAAAATCAAATTAACTAACAGTTAGTTTAATTGTTCACTTTACTGACTGTTTGATCACAAACACAATGTTTTATTGGACGTTACGATTCTTATAATATGATGTGATTTCCAACTGACAAAATGCAGACAAAATTCCACAGTTTCACATTGCAATTAACAATCTTGATTTATTTATTCGTTATAGTTATAGTTACTATAATATAGTATTTTATTAACTTGTGTTGTAATTTTACTCCATATTCTGTATATGTTCCATAAGCTATCAGTATGAGGAAGCCTAGACTACACCTGACGAAAAAACGGCACTAATTCATTGAGTAAAAATAAGACAATTGACAAGAACTTATTGGCAGTAGTATCCAATAGAATTAATTGGTTTGATAATAGTATTTTTTGTCAGCGTTGCTTTTATAAAACATAATAATTGTTTTGTAAGTAAATGTGTTTATTAGGTACTGAAGTATAAGTGATAACCCAAGGAGCTGCCGTTGCTCAGGTATAACGCTTCTTGGCCTGTTTTGTGAACAAAAACACTGGTTTCGAGAGTATATTTACAAAAAAAATATCATAACTAACGTTTACATTACATCAGGTGGTGTGTCGAATTACACTAATAAGCGTCATCCAAAATCTGAGGCCAAAACATACACCGAAAAGCGTTACATACATCACTACAGACGGTTTCATATATTGCAAGTCTATTTAATCAATTATGTACTAAGAAAGTAAAGAGAGATTCTTAGTCTAACGCTCAGTGCACGTATGTCATATATTTAAAAAATGTCAATTCAAAACCGCCCATAGATCCAGTTATAGCATTACTTATCTCCCCTAATGGGACCATAGATTTACAAGGCAAGCCGCCCTATATCTAGATCGTTAGTTACACGATTTTGTCACTGTGATGTTTTATTTCTTTAATAAATAAGTCCGCTTATACACTATAGAGTTTGAACGGAAGAATGTTCACAACCGGTTACGACGGTTCCTTAAAGCCCTAAGGCGCGCTCGGCGCGACTTTGCGGATTAAATGTCGCCATTTTGACTAATCCCGATCCTCTTGATGAACTCCTCTTGGAGCATCACTGTCTTGATCATATTTGTATGAGGCCCGTAGGTGATGGTTTGATCGGGTGTTGAACAGTACTGCTGTGTGCCATCTGTGAGGATCACACCTTGTCCATTGCTCAAGGAACCAGTTGACTCAATAGAGTTCCAGTATGATTCACTAGGGGAAGTACTATTCACTCCTGGTGGAGGTGCAGCAGGTGCTCCTGTGTACCTGAAGTAGGGATTCTTCAAATCTAACGTGTTTGATGATGTGATGTTTGTTCCTTCCAAGCTCATCTCCATAGTGACGTCGTAGCTCTGTCTTTTGTTAGCTAATAATAAGACGCGCCCACTGAGCGCCTGTCCTTGTTTGGCAAAAATTGGAGTCTCTAGTAAACAACGGACCTGGTACCAATGTGTAAGAGGCTCCGTTGGGGCAGTGGACAGCCATATATGCTGTGTGCTACCCGCGAATAGTACATCAAACCAGAAAGCCAACCCATGGCACGTGCCGGACTGTGTCAGCTCAAACCTGAATGGCACTTCGATGCGGTGAAGATCAGTCTCGTTTGCATTTAAAAAGTCTACTACGTGTCTCACAGATCTTGCCATGCATATGCGGACATCAAATGTGTCTACAATAGGCTGTCTGAAGTACTCCTTCATGGCAGCCGTGCGTAAGGCACTTAAATCCACACCATGGAAACATGTCTGGTACCAAAAGTTCGCTTTGTTGTATTGTTCCATAAACAAAGCATCGTCAGTGAAGGGCGCTATGTGCAAGTCTCCGCGCGTGGGATACATATTACCGTTTGGTTTCAGCCACTTCTTAGCGTGTAAGTACGTTTCCAACATACGCTCGTTATAAAGCATGTAGCCCATAGGTTCAGATATAATAACGTCAACAGTCTCAGGTAGCTCGATTTCCTCGATTTTTCCCGCGACCACGGTGATGCGATCGTGGAGGCCGTTCGCTCGCACTAGTGCTTGAGCGTGATGAGCCATGTTGCTCGCTTCGACCGCGTACACCTTACGCGCGCCCGCTTGAGCAGCGAAGAAAGACAATATACCCGATCCTGCGCCGACGTCCAAAACAACTTTGTTCTTGAAATCGTTTATATTCGAAAGAATGGCACGTTGATACGTACTCGTTCTAACGTAGTCCTGCATCATATTTTGTTGCTGGCTTAAGTATCCGTAAAACTGAAAATACTGCATAGCCGATGAGTCCTCAGTCCGAACGGTGAACACCGACGACGAGCGACCCGCTTTGATCTTGCTGACCAGCAAATGGAAATTCTGACAGTCCACATCGGACGCGAACTTGAAAAATAATGTCTCATTGTCAATCGTGAAGATGTAGGACTGACCAGCGACTCGCGAACACTCACTTTGGTTGTGGACGGGGAACTCTAGCACCTCCTGCGCCAATACAGGATCCGCACGTATCACTTTAACACTCAACCCCTGAGGGTCGTAATCCACGTTTACATTAGTAGGGAAATTGAAGCGCGGTGTTAAAGCACCGTCATTGTTGACGGCCGAAACCGTCACCCCGCGAAACATGTTCGCCATTTTTTAAACACGACGCGATTTAGCTACTACTGTTTGGGTATTATGCACGCGCGTTCGGGCAAACAAAGAAATGCCGTTGAGAAGTTTTTAGGAGGCCGGTGTAAAATCGATCACTCACAAACTTCCTCCCTCCTTTTATCTATGGTTGTGGCGGCAGCGTGCTATTTAATTTTTTTCTTCGCTAGAGAAGCAGTCGTAAATAAACATACTGTAACATCCCATACTATAGAATATATTTTACTAACAATTTTACAGAGAAAAATAATATTTTTAACGGTGTATATATATAATATATATTTTTTTGATATAATAAGTCTATTCATTAAAAATGCCTTTTTATATTTAATGTAGCAGTAGGAATGTGCTTTAAGAGTGCAAATAAGTATATTTGATTTTTATTACATTAATGTATAGTTTGATTTATTACTAAAAATAAATTATTTTGAAGCATCAATTCATATTATTTAAAATTTGAAATTATATTTAGTACGTATCAGATTGTTTCACAGATCAATTTTCTTGAACTGTCGAACTGTTGAAAGGTCAAAGAAAAAACGAAACTATACACCAATTGTCAAACAAAGCTGATTGTCATAATCACGTCGTTTCCTAGTTAGAGGTTATAAAAGTTACTGTTGTATAGTGAAAATAAATAATTTTACTATGTCCAAGAAGGTGAAAACTCTAAAATGGGAATCAGTTCCACTAGACGGGTTCCCATTGACTATGGATCAAATGCAGGGTTTCGTTGGTTTAGAGGAATGTACCGATTATGGTTTGGATAAAGAGCCGAAGAAAAATTCACGAAAGGTAGGGTACCCGGTTATTCTATATTAAAAAAAGATAATATTTTCTGCGACGCTAACTCATGTACAGTACATTGTAATTGAATTTCTCTGTCTTTGTCTTCAATTATCGTGTTCTAATATTTTCGGTTTCTGTAAACCGTGATAGAAATATTATTATTTTTTTGTTTTCAAAACATTTCTAACACATGTTTGAAAGTACAAGAAGTCGAAGTAAATCTGTTTAGTGTGTTATGTAAAAAAAAGTTTCTATTTAACTTAGCTTAGTCTTAGCCAGACATATCATATGTTCAATGCTTCTTTACTAATATAGTAAATATAAACGCTTTCTACACTCATAGCCCCGCAGTAGGATGTTCTCCAGTGTAATGGGTGCCATAGATACACAAAGAAGAATACACAAACACCCAGACTCAGAACAGAAATCAAAAGTCATCATTCAGATGTCTGTCTGGCTGGGGATCAAACCCAGGACCCATTGCATGTCAGACCAGTATGGTGACATCTCCGCCATGCAGGTCGTCAAATATAATATATCGTCGTTTAAGTTCTATCACCATGTAAGCCATTTTTGGCAATTTTTTTGGAGAGACAAAAATCGAATAATTTTACATAGACACAACTAAAGTTTCATTTTGTACTTTTAATTTTCCATAATTTAAAGACATTTTTGTGTCGTACCTTAATTTTGTTTACACAAAATGTCGCATATTTCGATTCCAATGACGATGATTTTCAAAATGCCATTACTGCAAAAAAATGACTTACGCGGTGCTAGAACTTAAACGATGATATTTGAAATATAGTGCTGTGTGTAAACACTGTAATTGTGTACTAAAGTGAGCCAACAGAATGCTGCCTATTGTGAGCTCTGTTACATGGGATGCCTAGGTCTGTGCCATTCCATAATCCTCTTTTTCGAAAATAACCATTTATAAATTACACTTACAATTACATATTAATAACACATAATATTAAGTGGACGCGTGGAGCAGAATATAGTGATACTGTTCTTCAAAAAAGGCCATAGGTCTTTATTGAAGAGCTTCAGGCCCATTGCAGTGCATTTGACGACCCGCATGGCGGAGAGGTCACCATACCGGTCTGACACGCAGTGGGTCCCGGGTTCGATCCCCGGCCAGACAGAAATCTGAATGATGAGTTTACATACCTGTTCTGGGTCTGGGTGTTTGTGTATTCGTCTTTGTGTGTCCATGGCACCCACACACAGGAGAAAATCCTACAGTGGGGCTATGAGTGTAAAAAGCGTTTTAAAAGAATAAAAAAAAAAAAATTGCTCTTCTGAGCCACGTCTATTCAAGTTCAAGATATTTTCGAGGAACATCAATAAACAAATAGCTCGCAGGCTCAACAACTTTCAACCTCCCGAACAAGCGGGATTCCGTAAAGACTATAGTATCATGGATCACATACATACTGCGGCAAATTGTAGAGAAGGCTGAGGAGTTCAATCTGCTGTTGTGTGTGGCTTATGTGGACTATGAGAAGGCCTTTGTTTCTATTGAGATATGGACGGAGTTGGAGTCGCTCCAGTCATGCCAGATTGACTATTGGTACATCAAAGTGTTGAAGTGTATATAAAAGTCAGTCTCAGAGTCGATCCAATTACATAACAGAGGTACGAACCCGATTCAATTGCAGCACAGTTTGAGACAGGGGATTGTACTATCCTGAAACTGTTTACTGCTGCCTTGGAAGACATGTTTAAACTGATGGATTGGAAAGAATTCAGCATCAAAATCTATGGCGAATATATCACTCACCTTCAATTCACAGAGGACATAACCTCCTCTTAAATACATCTCAACAGGTGGGTCTTAAGATAAACATGGACAAGACTAAGATCATGTCTGGTCAGACTGGTCATTGTTGACGGCATTACCCTCGAAATTGTTGACTCCAACTCAGCTGGGCAGTGTTCGAAGATGTTTAAACAGTGCATGTTGCCAGTGATGACATACAGTGCTGAGATGTGGTTTTATTGTGAGCCTCATACTTATGCTCAAAGTCGCTCAGCGAGCTATGGAGAGAGCTATGCTTGGTATTTCCCAATGTGACAGAATTCTCAATAATTAAATTTATAGGAGAACAAGAGTTACCGATATAGCTCTCAGAATTAATAAGCTGAAGTGGCAATAGGCAGGCCACATCGTCTGTAGGTCACACAACTGATGGGGTAGGAGAGTCCTTGAATGGAAACCATATCTGGGCAATGGGAGCGCAGGTCGCCCCCGACCTGGTTGTTTGATAACCTGAAGAAGACGGCAGGCTACTGCGGGATACAGATGAAATAGGACCGGTCGAAGTGTCGCAGATTAGGGGAGGCCTATGTTCAGCATTGGACTTTCAAGGATTGGTGGATGGATGGACAGAATATTCAATATATTCAATCCAACCAAACTTATTATAATTATATCATAAAGAACCTCATTTTTATTGGGATTCTCATGTGTTATCAATAAGTGATACACCACACATTGTTCCCTTGTGCTTAGAACTTTAATTCTCTCATGAGTAAGGCCTTCTTAGGCTTACTATAGTAATACTTATTTTTAATAATTTCAGAAAAAGCAGAATAAAAAACGGAAAAGCTCTGACAATATTCAGTCTGAAGAATCCGCAACTCCACTGAAAAAACAAAGACTGAGTAATGGCTTTATTGTAGAATCCTGCAATATTGTCACGCCGTCACTCACAAATGAGTTACAACAAGAGAATATTGAAACTAAAATGAAAAACAAGCAGAAAACTAAAAAGCCTAAGAATAAAAATGAAAAAAATTCAAAAGTGAAATCAGAAGAAAACATCAATAAAACTGAAGTCTTAACAGATAAGAAATTGAGAAAAAAATTAGGAGAAGATATATCAGAAAAAGTTTCAAATTTGACTCCTGAAGATATGCTGAGTTGGGCAGAGTTTAAGTTGCCGGAGGAAATATTGAAGGCATTAAGAGAATTGGGTTTCAAGCAGCCCACCAAAATACAGCAGTTGTCATTGCCAGCAGCTATTCACGGTAAAAAATTTAATCATTATTTTTAAGTGAATTTTTTTTGCAAAATTTTTTGAGATGTGAAGTAACCATTGCACTCATGACACTGTTGTCATAATCAATACCTCTGTCTAAAAGTATGTACAGACATGTATGTCTATGTCAAATTGTGTACGTATTGACATAGACATACATGCATGTTGGCTTTTTTTAACTTCTGTCGGCAATCTCAGAGTGACACTGTTTATTTTTGTCTGTATCAAAAATAATAACTTACTCTTAACTCTTTTAGAGTTGGGGATTTTTCTTATTTTTCATTGATACATGTTTGAGGCATTTCTAATTAGTCCTTAGCACTGCTACCCTAGCAGTGCATATGTGGTCGACCTCAGTAAGGACTCTAGTCTTATCTGCAGCAGATTATGGATGTCCATGGGCAGCAATGACTACTTACCATCAGGCTGCATGTTTGTTTGCTACTTTATTTTTATAAAAAAATGAACCAACAAACAAATGTAACACAATTCTTATAACTAAACTAAGCATAAGGTGTAGTTGAATTTTTTAATATGAAGAGTGAGGTAAGGCATTTGCCTTACCCTTTTTTAAGGTTTTTAATGAGGTATATTAGTATTAAAGGTCAAATTATCTGTCCATATTAGTAAATTGGTCATATTTATGTTCTGTGTAAATATTTTATTATATGATCACATACACTTTGGATATTTAAATATTTTAATTATGTAATATTCTCATTTTTTTCAGGACGCAGAGACATTTTAGGGGCAGCCGAGACAGGTAGTGGTAAAACACTAGCATTTGGCCTTCCAATTCTATCTGGGATCATGAAACTGAAAGAAAAAGCTGAGGCAAAAGGCTTAGATGTCTATGAAATACCTTACAAAAAATCTTCAGCCAAAAAGAAAGAAACAGAAGTTGTTAAACATAAGCTTAAGAAAGATATAGGTAATAAAAAGAAAAGTAAAGATAAACAGAATGATGTTCAACAAACTAAAGATTCTTCAGAAGATGGTTACAGTTCAGGAGATGAAGCTGATAAGGATAAGGAAAATAAAGAAGAATTTATAGAAGAATTTGATGTTCCATTAAGAAAAAGAGCAGAGTCAGTTGATGAAGGGAATGATAGTGATGACGATAATTACGTTCATCTATCAGATATGTTAGATTCTGATGATTTGGATGATTCTGATGAAAATTCAGATGTTGAAGGGACTGACAAATCAAATGATGAAACAAGTGAAGTTGATAAAACAGTTGGTGATAGTGATGATGGCGATAAAGATGTTAGTGAAGAATTAGATGGTATTGATGAAGTAGATACTAATAAAAAGAAAGGTACTTTTTATATATTATTGCAATAAAAAAAATATATATAAATGTAATAATTATGTATTTTATGCTACAAAGCACCACACATATGGGAGACTGAGAATATGAAATACTGTGTAATGTATCCTATCTTTTTTCACCAATTTAATCAAATACATTCATGTGTATCATCGATTCACATCAATTCTTTATCATAACGCATTTTCGTCTTATCGAGTTTTAAATCACAATGATTCTAATGAAGTTAAACTTTAAAATTTATAATTTTTTTATAGTATGGAAATAGCAAACAACCATGCAACTCACCTGATGGTAAGTGGCTACTACAGCCCATGGACATCTGTAATCAGCCCTAGGTAACATCAGAGTCTCACTGAAGGTTAGCCATAGATGCGTTGCTACCCTTGAGGACTAAGATGGAATGCCTCGGAACAGTATGTCTCCCTTACAACACCCTTCAGACCAGAACACAGCAGCGCATAACACTGCTGTTATCAGGCAGAAATAGGTGTGGCGGTGGTGCTTCCGGAGTCGAACCACAAAGATTCATACTTATACTTACTAATATTATAGAGGCAAAGGTATGTGAGGACGTAAGTATATTTGTTACTATTTCACGTTAAAACTACTGATTCGATTTGGCTGGAATTTGGCACACATATAGATTATGATCTGGATTAACACATGGGACACTCATCGTGGTAAATGAATAAAGCAGTCAGACCCGCGGGTAAAACCTAGTAACTATTATTACTAGGATTCTTACTGATATTATAAAGGCGCAACTTTATGAGGATGTATGTATGTATTTCACATAAAAAATCCGATTTGACTAAATGGCACGCATATAGATTTTATGACCTGGATTAATACATTGGATAGAATTTATCGTGGCAAATGTCAAAGCCGGTGGGCAGAACCGCAATTAGAAGCTAGTAATTAATTTAATAGATGACCATGTGGCAGAACGGTCACCATACCAGTCTGACACGCAGTGGGTTCCGGGTTCGACCCCGGCCAGACAGACATTTGAATAATTTATTTAGATTTCTGTTCTGGGTCTGAGTGTTGAGTATTCGTCTTTGTGTGTCCATGGTTTCCACGACACAAGAGAAAAGTGACAGTAAAAAATAAAGAAAATAAACAAAATGATTAAACCTTCATATGTCTATAGGTCTAGGCTGCGTAAAGGTGGTAGATGACTTGGAGTTACCGGGAAATGTGGTGGCCAAGACTGGTAAACCACTGTATGCTCTTATCCTTACGCCAACCAGGGAGCTGGCTATTCAGATCA
>MOOZ01002062.1:87970-101689 GCA_002930495.1 Cecropterus lyciades
GGTAGAATTGAATCACACGACATCTAACGCAGGGGAGGGTGCGCCTCGTTAGCCGATATGCCGTCAACCCATTATTGTCTCACTGCTGGGCTGAGCAGTGATAGCCTAATGGTTGAAACTCGGTCTCCCAATCGAGAGTCTCTCGAGAGTCCAAAGTTCGAATTCCAGGCACGCCCACTGATTTTTTATATGCGTATTAGAAATTAATTATCACTGCTTTACGGTGAATGAAAAAATCGTGAGGAAACTTACACACAGTTCCGTAAAGAGTATCTTACTTGTTAATCCAGGCCATAAACCAAACTATCTATATGCCAAACTCATCGAAATCCAAACAGTTCTTGCATAAAAGGTTAACACATATTCTTTCATTCTCACAAACTTGCATCTGTAATACTTATTATTATCTTGTACCTTCAGCTCCATCCGCATCGGTTAAATTTACCAATGAGTAGATATTCTATGTTTATCTAGGTCATAAACTATATAAATGCGAAATTTCAGCAAAATCCGACCAAAAGGTTTTTGAAATAGTAACTTTCCCCTCTATAATATTAGTAATAATAAGAAGTAAGATTAGTATGATAAGATAAGTAACATTGGGATAAGATATGATTATTATTTTTAAATGACATAATGGTGTTTTAAGAAAGAAAGACTATGGGATGAATTTAAATGAATAAGTTCATTCTAGTCATTTTTATGGGTAACTTTATTTCCACTTTTTTATAAGATAAAGCAAAGCAAGGTAGCAAAGTATCCTCTGGATGGTAAATGGTCACTGCTGACCATGGACATCCGTTATATCTGAAGGCAATCACAGATTTGTTGATTATCCTGAGGACTAAGATGGTCGCCTGTTTAAGTCAGCCGGCATCTATACGAAACGCATGAATTGCGCTACGCTAGAAATAGGCGAGATGGTAAGACCTCCGTCGAACCATATTATGTTGGTTAAGGCATTCATCGCAAATAACCATGTGAAGCAGAGGTAATGATGATCCCATTATTACTATCACTGCTCGTCACAGGTCTCGTATAAGAATAAGTGCTTAGGTTATAGCCATTGTGTCGTGTGGTGTTGATGTGCTATGTGGAGCCGGTCTTGAATAGCATCATCCTTCTGTGGATATCGTAGCACATGACTATGGGACAAAATCCAGGAAATGGACAGCAATGACTTCGTGTGTAACATCAACACCTACTGTGTTTATCGCTACGCATCTATAGCAAGTGCGGTGACTTTCGGCAGACACCTCTATTAGGGGAGGCCTATATCCTGCAGTGGATCTGGAAATATTGATGACGGACATAGTTCATTACTGGCCATGAGTTCATACATCTTTGAGAACATTCATTTGAATTTACAGGCTTCCAGAAGTGTATACTTTCCTGTGAAATTGTCATGGCTAGGAAGAAGATTGCTGAATGTGATTGAGAAAGTGTCGCGTTTTAATAAGGTGAGGGCCGTCTCGTAGGTAGTCTCCGGAAGGGATTGTGAAGTACCTTGGAGGGACCTTGAAGGACGTTTTATTTTCATCATATTGATATGGAAAAAAGTACATTTAAACTGTAATACATAATGACATTCGGTATTATAGAGGATATACCACAAGTGGTAATTAAGTGTGCATTGAAAATTAAATAAATTTTTGATATCATTCGTTCACATGATGCTACTGAAAACGGCCGTGTTATGGTAAGTGAAAGAATATTTACCTATTTTACTATATAGAAGTGAATAGAAGCTAACGAGCGTGCACTCCATCTAATGGTTAATAGCTACTGCCGTCCATGGACATCATACCCAAATAGCCTACTTAGACAAAAATTCCGATTTTTTAATACGGCATTCTCCATTTTTCGCGTCAAAATTTCGTAGTTTAGCAATTTTTTTTAAACTAGTGTTTGAACTTTAAAATAAATAATAGATTAAGAAACTAGAAAAATACGCTTTTGTGATTAGCTGAACTAGAAAATTTAAATAATTTTATATGAGTAAAAAAATATAGCCATAAAATAAAGCCATAACAAAAAAATCTTTTAATCGTAAAAACGCGTGGGGTGTTAGAAGGTTATTATTGTCATTATAAAATATCTCAAAAAATATTTTCAACATTTTATTTCAACTAGTTACAAAAGCGTGTTTATGTATTTGTATGTTTTTTTTATCAATTATTTATTTTTCAATTATTTATTTATCGATGATAATTTTACAATAGGTAAAATTGACTTTTAGTGCATCATATGTGAAAACTTTTCAGGTTGTCCTATGATTTATTTCGTAATCTAACCATTTCGCCTAATAGATCACCATTACATAGGACTCTGTCAACTTTGAGCAATCTTTTATCCGAATACCTACCATCGCGTAAGGTATTCGGATACCTCTGCCTTATGGGACTAAGGACAAACAGTCGAGTACCTATATAAACGACTGTAGTTGCACAGCCTCGCATTTTAGGAACAGTCGATTGCCAACATAGGAATAATGACTTCATTTGTCTTTTAGCAGTGTCACAGCTATTTATAGATTGATTATATACCTACGGCGAAACAGATATTTCATTTTATCAAACCTGAAAGTCTAATACTAATTTCCACTCTGCTTGCATTAATATTTGCGGACTTCCATAAGGAATCCATAAGGTCTTGTAATGAAATTTTGATCAAGTGTAATACATTTATTTACATAACATTTACATTACAAACACCCTTTAATACCGAATGGAGTCCGTTACGATAATATTTTTTTAATTTGAAGTAATTACAAGGCAATTAATTTAATTAAGGTAACTACAAGAAAACAAGTTACAAACATTGTTTATTAAGAAGTATATTACTTCATAAAACGAATGTTTTTTTTTTTTTTATAAAAATAATGTGATGTGGCGCGACAAAGAAAAGTGAAAATATTTGTTTAAAGTTAAGTTACAATATTTTTATTATATATCAATATCCTTCTTTCTTATAAATTATCTTATTTTGAGTTAGGTTAAGGTTGAAGTTACCGACCATTCCCGACCGTGGTTCGTGCCATGGTTACAAACGAAATGGAAATGTTAGATCACTGACTAGCGGCGAAGTATCCGAATTGTCAAAATGGATGAAACGTGAAAATAATTACCAACAGTTATTGATATCCCTCTTGATCACAACCCTTAGCCGCCCTAATATTTATTTTACAAATGGATAATATTACAAAGTGAATAGCCTTAATTGGACGTAGTTACACGAAAAGGATCCAACCCACAGTATTGTCAAAAATGAGTTAGGTGTACCAAACTGATGCTACATATCGACATTATCGGTCAGTAAAAAAGACCCACGTCAAGACAGCTGTTTTCCAGTCATTATTAACATTAACAAACACCTGCTAACCACAATTATTGTGGTTAGCAGGTGTTTGTCGATAGAGAAATATAGTGCAAAGAAATATAGTATAATCTAGAGAAACCAGTAAGAAATATGCACGTCGTGTGATTCGCACTATGTTGCGATTATAATTTTATATTATTAAAGGGAAATATTTAATCCCTTAGTGATAAGACTGCTTATCGCATACGACTTTTAGCTGTGGTATAATTACATTATTGATAAGTTCGTCTGCACCTGTCAAATCGAATGTAACTACATATTTAGGTACTTATCGAGCACTGAACTCGAAATTTGACCTAAAATTTCGATCTTACAAATCTTACTTCTTACTCTTACTACTTACTAATATTATAAACGCGACAGTTTCTGAGGATGTATGAGTGTTTATTACTCTTTCACGTCAAAACTACTGGTCGGAATTCGCTCAAATTTGGGACAAAGATAGTTTATGATCTGGATTAACACATGGGATAGTCATTAACGTGGTAAACGTGACCAAAGTGGGCGAAGTTATACGAACATTAACAGATAACGTATATAATTAACCTTGGATATAAGCTATAAACTATAACCGATATGGCTACTAACTTTTATCGTGACATTTAGAAAGACAATATATTCAATTATTTTTTATTCATGATATGCATTGCAATCAAGCATGTACATGTGGTGGAATCAATGTATTTCGACCGTGGAGGTACCACCGCCACACCTATTTGTAGCGTGAAGCATTTTTTGCGTTTCTTTGGAAGTGTGTGGTTGCCGGCTCACTTACGTATATATGAGGCGATTATCGGCCCGACATATACTTGAGTAGTTCACAGACATTTTTTTTTAATTAACGGACATATGTTTCATGGTGCAACAAAATTTCAAAATATATTTAAGTATACAACTTTATGCATACACATAATCTGTTTATCTCTTGTCACAAATAAGTTAATAACTTATTACCCGACTGCGTCAGGAGGGTAATGTATTTTGAGCGTATGCATGTATGTTTGTTTGTTTGTCACGCGCTACAGCCCAAACTATCGTCCTCGGGAGTAGCAACGCATCTGTGATCGACTTCAGATAGAACGCCTGTTCTATGTGAAGTCGCTTACAGACGTCGATGGGCGGCAGTAATCACTTATCATCAGGTAATGCATGCTCGTTTGCTACTTCATTCTGATAAAAACAATGTACCTAGTCTACCTGATGATAAGTGGTCAATGCCGCTCATGGAAAATCTTTTATCAACCTCAGATAAGATAAGAGTCTTACCTGAGGCCGCAAATGTGTTGCTACCCATAAGGGTTTAGTTTGACCGCCTTGGATAAGTATGTTTCCTTTAACATACCCTAGAACCAGAACGTATTTTTTTATAATTATTCATCGCCTTGCATGATTATTGCTTGGCCGCTACTGCTGCTTTCTGATAGTTGACTGGTAGAGAATGCTTTCAGAATTAATCGTCCTATTCTGACACATTTTAAAGTATAAATTATATTATATTAATTATATTAACTTTACGTTAAAGAAATAAATTATCCAAAAGTATTCATATAATATTGCCGCGAAAAGTACTGCCGAGGGCGTAACATGACTTTAAAAGGTTTTCTTATAGAAATATCTCTCGTTATAGAATAATCTCGTATAAAAAGAAAAACGTAATTTGTAAATTTTGCCGTCACCTAATAAGTGCCGTCTGATTCGGGTCTCGTCTTTTCTCCGCGGCATTCTACTTCTCAGTGGATTTCTAACTGCTACTTAATCTCCACTAATCAGTGCTAATTCATCAGGTCCTGTGCTTTTTGAATCAAACACATCCTCGCTATATCCTTCAGATCATCGGTTTACTAGGTCAGGGGTGACCTGTGCTCCTTTTGGCTAGACGTGATCACCATTCAAAAGTCATTCTTCACTTCTATTATCACTTATTGTTGAAAACTCATACCTAAAAGGTGAAAATAGTTTATTCTAATTTCGAATATATTTTTTTTTCCAGTTTTCTATTTATATCAGCATGGGGCATTGAAGATGGAAAATTTCCACCGGGATTCAAATTTGGGGCCGCCACAGCTTCATATCAAATTGAGGGTGGTTGGAATGCAGATGGTAAGCTAATACACATAACACACATAATACACATATTTACAAATTATACAATTTGATTATAAAATGAAGTAATAGTCCATCTGATGGTAAGTGGTCATCACCGCTCTTGAATACCTGTACGAAACTTCATATGAAAGAACAACTGTTACGAGTGTTTGCCCACAACTTTTTCCTTTACTGTGTAAGCGAAAATCTCCAGGCACGCTTACACGTACGCATGACTTAGAAAAATCAGAGATGTATTCCGGGAACTCCACTCTTGAACCTTCTGATTTTGCCAGATTTGTAAATACTAGTTTGTTACTGCTTATCAAAAAATTCGACGATCAACATGGTGAAGCGATTACTATACCAGTCTGAGGTTCTGAGGTTCGCAGTGAGTTCTGGGTTGGATCCCCAGCCTTTGTGACTATCCATGCAACTCACAACATTTAAGCAATTCCTAGTGTGGGGTCTTTTGTGTCACGAAGGGGGGAGAGGAGGCTATGTTCCTAAGGCACATTTAGTGGGCGGCAGAATATTTAGATTTGGCATAATACCGTCGTCAAATAAAGACTATTTAGATTTCACTTTATTTTCCTTGATATCAATTTAAATTCCTAAATTCAGCATCGCCAGATTCAACATCGGCCCAGGAGAACGTGAATCCATGAAACGCCACTGTGTGGGGCTATAGTTATTTAATATAGTGACTAAAATTGCAGACAAATCGGAGAGTATCTGGGATGAATTCACCCACAAGAATCCAGATGCGATTATTGATGGCAGCAACGGAGACATCGCCTGTGACTCTTATAAGCACTGGAAGAGGGATGTAGAGATAGCGGCAGAGCTTGGCTTGCATTTCTACAGGTAAGATTTGGCAGGCCAGTGTATTTAGAGTATGGTGAGGTGAGAAATGCATGACATTTTTTTACAATTTAGAAGTAGCAAAAACTTGTAGTAACGTGATGGTCTGATGAACATCTGTAATCAACCCCAGATAAGATGAGAGTCTGACGTCTCCACAATTAATTAGTAACAAATGGAAACAACGGTGGCCATGCAGCGTTGTTTCCATTTGTTAGAATTGATCTATCAGAGTTAAATGGTTTGGTCATACCACTGGATTACCAGTGATTCCACCAAATTGCATTGAATAAACAATATTTTATATTATAATATATTAGTAATAAATTATCACTGCTTTAGAGTGAACGAATATATGGTGAGAAAACCTACACAATACAAAGCTAAGAATTCTCTAAAAAAAAGTTTCCAAAGGTGTGTGAAATCTACCAATTTGCACTTTCCTAGCGACTAAATTTATCTTTGCCTGAGAGGACACCCATACCGTCAACCCATTATTGTCCCACTGCTGGGCCCATGCCCAGAAGAATCTGCAATCTCAAAGAAGACCCATGTCTTCTTTGAGATTGAGAAAGTTTCAGACCATAGATGATAGGTGGCGCTGGCCAAGTGCGAATTGATAAACTTCACAAACACCTTTGAGAACTTTTTAAAGAACTCTCAGTTGTGTAGGTTTCCTCACTATGTTTTCCTTCACTACAGTGAATAGCAGTGATAATTAACTTCTAATACGCACATAATTTTAGAAAAATCAGTGGTGCGTGCCTGGGATTCGAACTTCGGACCCTCGATTAAGAGGCCAAGCTTCAACCATTCGACTATCACTGCTCACCTGTTCTCAGCATAGCAGTGGAACAAATTGGTTGATGAAAACAATAATTGCTTGTGAAAATACACTTTCAGGTTCTCCATGTCATGGCCTCGATTGTTACCAACGGGCTTCCCAAACAAGATAAGCGAGGCTGGCAAGAATTACTACAATAATCTCATCGACGCTCTTCTTGACAAAGGCATCGAGCCAGTTATTACTCTATACCATTGGGACCTTCCAGTCCGATTACAGAACCTTGGTAAGACTTAATTGTGTAACAAGTACATTCAAAAACTTTAATTGGTTGTAATTTTGCAAGGTAGAATGAGTATGGTTTCAACCGGAGTCTTAATCTTTATCTGTCGTCGGAACAAAATAAAATAAAATTTTGTAATAATTTTTAAATGTACCTAATGCCTGTAGAAGCAATGAAGAACGGTTTTTTTTTTAAATAAACAATTTAATGTATTGCTTAACTTTAAGTAGGTACATACTGCCACTCGCGGACATCTTTGACGACCCGCGTGGCGGAGCGGTCATCATACCGGTCTGACACGCAGTGGGTCCCGGGTTCGTCCATCACGTCCATCGTCCATCAGTTCGTCAATCCACACACACTGGAGAAAATCCTAGTGTGGGGCTATGAGTGTAGAAAGCGTGTGTGTTTTAAATCTGTAGTGAATTGCAAATAGGTTTGAAGCCCAATCAAGGAAGGCTGACAACAAAATGCATTATTCCTAAAAACAACTAAATTGAAATGCCTCATGAAAATGTTTAACGTTTACTATACCATTCAAACCCGAATGCTGAAGCGCTTGATATATTTTAAGGCAGAAGTAAAGAAAGAAAAGAAAGAAAGAAGGTCGTAGTGCCCCAGAATCCTACAACTATTCAAATATATATATATGTTACTACCTTTTTCCCCGCTTCGCCTACTTGTGTCATTTGTCACACGGTGAAGAGTATCCTATATGTTAATTTAGGTCATAAACTATTTATTTACTTCTTAATGTGATTCAAATCCGATTCATAGTTTTTGCGTGAAGATTACGTAGCAAACATCCACCAATCCTCACAAACTTTCACATTTACCTATAATATTAGTAAGACACACAATTACGATATAGACTATATTTTGATTAATCCTAATTTTGTTCTGAAAATCCTCAAAATTCCAGGTGGCTGGACCAATCCACTAATCGCGGACTGGTTCGCTGATTATGCAAGAGTTGCTTACTCACTCTTTGGAGACCGCGTGAAGACCTGGATTACCATTAACGAAGCCCTCGTGATCTGTGAAATAGGGCATGGCACGAAGCTATTCCCGCCAGCCCTCCATGAGCCCGGCGTGGGTACTCTGATCTGCAATAAGAATATCCTCATGGCTCATGCGAAGGCTTACAGGATTTATGATGAGGAGTTCAGGTCTATGTATCAAGGTAAAAATTGTTTGGAAGCTACAAATATATATATATATTTATATGGTATGGTGGCTATGGTAAACGGCTACTGCCGCCCATGGACGTCTGTAATCAACCGTAGGTAAGATTAAAGTCTCACCTAGGGTAAGCTACAGATACGGTGCTACCCCTAAGGACTAAGATGGAATGCCTCGGAAAATTATGTCTCCCTTACCACCCTTCAGACCTGAGCACAACAGCGCATAACATTGCTTTTATGAGGCAGAAATAGGTGTGGCGGTGGTGCTTCCGGAGTCGAACAAAATGAGTTCTACCACCATGATAAATAAATTACTATTTAGCATTAATAAAATGGATGGACTCATAATCTCATAGAAGCGTATAGGATGATGATAATTGTAGCGTAAAATATAGATTTTTTTGCATATAATAAAAATGAAAGTTCCACGCACTGTACATTACATATATTTGTAATACAAATATAAAGAAGTGTTTGGAGGAATGAGAATAAGTAATTAGAAGTCTGTCTGATCAAGAGATATCACCACTAGTACTCTGAAACCCGCGTTCGAAGAATTCTTAACATCTTATATATATACAAGCTCCGAGTAAAAACAATTGGAGCACACGTACTTTCACAGGCATAATTATCTCGTCTGGCGGAAAATATCCCTCTGCCTAAATTTCCTCCCTTTGCATTAAAAAAATAATCCTTAAATCTATAATATAATTAATTTTCCATTATTTATGTTTTAATTTTGTTTATAGGGGTCGTCGGCATAGCCAATCATATGCTTTGGATAGAAGCTGAGACCGACGAGCATGAGGAATTAGCAGAAGCGGCTCGAGAATTATGTGTGAGTCTTTTTGATGTGAAACATCTATAGGCGCACGTAAACCTAATTGTTTGCGTGACGATCGCCACATAGTATTTATTATAGCGCCATCTGTTATAGATTGTCGGAACTATTAAGTATCGAACAAAACTAAGCGAGCTATGGTGTTAGATCGACTTTCTACGGGGTATGTTTGTAGATGGCGTTATTTTCATATGCTATATATTCATTTCCTGTTGCAATCTTGTCTTTTATGCATATTACTTGTACGAACACGATGTTTCACAGCTTCCAGGCGTCCCGTGACGACTATTTTCATATTATAGAAGTAGCAAATTACCTGCTAGTAATTTGCCGCTGTCTTTCATTGCCATGTGTAAACACCTCCAGATAAATTCAGAGTATTTATTACCTGAGATTGGTTTGTGAGAACAGATGCGTTGTGGTTTAGTACATACACAGTACATATTACATAGTTCTGAAGTCGGCGCTTATCATATGTCGCTGGATTACGACGACGAAATTATTACCTACGAGTATATAAATGATGGTGGTTTCCACCCCATAACACGAAGACTACCATCGGATCACACCTATGTCCATGAAAAAAAGTTCCAGAATGAAACACCTATTCAAGAATATAAGACATCGACTTTTTACAATTTTCCGGAAAAACTGCCCCTTTTTTGTCAATTTCCATAAAATGTGACTCCCTGTGAATCTAGCCTCTTTCCCTTGGGAAGTCGGTTAAAACGGACGAGTATGTTTGTGATAGATTGAAAAAATGACTTTTAAACATTTTTAGGCTGGAATGTACTGTCATCCAATCTTCTCCAAAGACGGTGGCTGGCCTCCTGCTTTAGAAAGGCATATTGCGATGAAAAGCCAGAAAGAAGGATATCCGCGTTCTAGACTGCTCGCTTTCACAAAAGAAGAAAAGAAATTGGTTCAAGGTATGTTTTAATTACATCATCCATTATCCATCCAATCATCAGCCAGTTGAGGTCTACTGCTAGGCAGTGGTCCTAATAGGAGTTTTAGCTGATAGTCACTCCAACCATGCGTGTTAAATTTCAAATGTACAAATGTCACTGGAACTTCCTACAACTCTAACATTCGGGTAAAAATCTGGTCTAGCTTAAGGAATTTAAAGCTGCGTACTGATCTTTACCAGACAGTAAGGGGTACCTACCGCCCATAGAACACTGTAACCAATTCAATCCAGAACGGCAGTTGTAAAACAACGATCACAGATTTGTTCGTCGGTCATCTATATGGTTCATCTATACTCTTCTACTGGAATGTAAGAATTACTTCCACTAGAAATAGAAAACAGAGAGGTACCACTACTTCTTCGGTCGGATCATACTTGTTTATACACTTTTCAAACTATTTTGACGACCCGCGTGGCGGAGCGGTCACAACACTGGTCTGCCACGCAGTGGGTCCCGGGTTCGATCCCCGGCCGCACAGACATCTGAATGATGAGTTTGGATTTCTGTTCCGGGTCTGGATGTTTGTGTATTCGTCTTTGTGTGTGTGTGTCTTTGTCCATGGCATCCACGACACAGGAGAAAATCCTACTGTGGGGCTATGAGTGTAAAAAGCGTTTATGTTTATGTTTATTTAAAAAGTGCTTGTTACCGATGATGTAGTTTGACCTTATTCCAGGATCCTTCGATTTCCTCGGTTTGAACCACTACTCGAGCCGTGCGATTCGTAAGGCCAATCCTGGTGAAGAGCTTTACGATTGGCCATTAGGCGATGCTCCGGAGTTGGACGCTAAGCTGTTGAGACGGCCAGAATGGGGATCAGCTGCTTCCTTTTGGTTTGCTGTGAGTATTTTGTAGGAAGCTGTAACAAGAGACCACTCTGAAAATAATAATGGGAACTGTTCAAAAGAGATTTAACAACACACATTTTAACAACACAACAAACATGCAGTCTCGTCATGCTCCTGATACTTATTGACCATTAGCCTGAATGAACATTTATAATCAACCTCCATAAGGTTTTCAAGAGCTCGGTCACACATGCACTTGTATCCCTGAGGACTAAGTTGGAAAGAATGCAGTTGTGATTGACTTTCTTACGCCCTTATTGCCCTTAGTACGAGTACCCTTACTCGTACTTAGGGCACTGAAGTTAATCACAGGTAATTTATTACGTTTCCTCAAAATGTATATTGTTTACATTTAATTTTTGGCCACACCACCACACCACATTTTTGCTATGTTCATTACAATGTAGTGAACGAAAATGTGATCGTTTTCAGGACACGTAAAAAACTCGTATCAAGGACACTGATAGAATCTCAATTCTTTATGCTTACAGAGGTTCATGGGCTGCAGTGACGATTTACCATCAGATGGATTATAAAAAAATAAAGATTTTTTCTTTTACAGGTCTACCCTGAGGGTCTGCGTAAAACATTGGTATGGTTGAAGAAACAGTACGGAGACATTAAGATTCTGATCACAGAGAACGGTTATTCTTATTTTAATAAAACCCTCAACGATTTGGATAGAATCAAATATTACCAAGATAACCTGGAGCAGGTAGATATATTATATTATTATAGATATTTAATTTAATCAACTCTAGAGGTGGTAGAACCCGGTGCAGTTCGACTCCGGATGCAAAATCACTTCACTTATTTTTGCCTACTTAAAGCTGTGTAAAACTTAAACTTGATGGGTGTGGCAAAGAAGATATACTTATCTGACTTATACGATTTACGACCCGCGTGGTGGAGCGGTCACAATACCGGTCTGCCACGCAGTGGGTCCCGGGTTCGATCCCCGGCCAGACAGACATCTGAATGATGATCTGATTTCTGTTCTGGGTCTGGGTGTTTGTGTATTCGTCTTTGTGTGTCCATGGCACCCACGACACAGGAGAAAATCCTACTGTGGGGTTATGAGTGTAAAAAGCGTTTATGTTTATGTTTTTATGATTTAAGAATATTATCGCTGGTGGTAGAACGAGTGTGGTTCAACCAGAAAGAAATATATTCTATAAAAAGTTACTTACAGATGGCCAAGGGCGGCAATACCACTTACCATCAGGTGGCCTGAATGCTCGATTGTTACCTCTATATTATATCATTGAAAACTTCTTGAATGATGTTGCTTTTGACGCGCGAATACCAACACTTCTAAACTTTAAAATACTTTGAGATAGTTTATCTTGTATTAATTAGGTTGCTCCGTATTGTTATATTATGTAATTAACGCTGCCGATCAAAGACATACTTAACTACTTATTTCCTAACATAGTTACTTCAAGTTTGAATAAACAAGGAATTTGTTCTTTCAAAATACCTAGAACTAGTGTGTAATGGTATTCCTTCTAAATTTTCTTAAACTTTACAATACTTTCAGACCCTGCTTGCGAGTAAAGAAGATGGCGTGAATGTCATAGGATATACAGCTTGGACTCTTATCGACAACTTTGAATGGACAGATGGATATAGGTAAGAAATACTGTATATTACCCAGCTAAAACTCACATCTAGGCAGTGGTAATTCGAGATTCGAAGGAGCGCTCTAAGATTTTTTTTTTTAATTTTTTTTTTCTTATCGTATGGAAGTAGCAAACGAGCATGCAGCCAACCTGATGGTAAGTGGCTAGTGCCGCCCATAGACATCTGTAATCAACCCTAGGCAAGATCAAAGTCTCGCTTAAGGTTAGCCACAGGTGCGTTGCTACCCCTGAGGGCTAAGATGGAATGCCTCGGAAAAGTATGTCACCCTTACCCCACCCTTCAGACCAGAACACAGCAGCGCACAACACTGCTGTTATTAGGCAGAAATAGGTGTGGCGGTGGTGCTTCCGGAGTCGAACCACAAAGAGTTCTACCATCTTCAAGATAAGATAAGATGCCTTTCCGATGTCAATTAAACGTGTCTTAAAGGTGGTATTCATTCAGTCATAGATGCGTTCCCACTTTTGAGGGCTAATATGGTTGCCTTATATATATGTAAGGCGGTAATTCCTCCCTTCCATTGAACATTGAAGGCAAGTAGGTAATACTTCATACTACAAACAAGTGTGGCGGTGAGGATGGTGGTAGGAGTATGAAAGTTCTTTAATTATGTTGATGTATGCAATAAACACAATTGACTAACGAATGAAAGAATATTAATAAATTGTAATAAATTGTAACTAATACATACCAAATTGTTCAATAAATGATTACGTTTTGACTTGTCACGTCTCCTTCCGTTCCATTACTTCCCGTTTCCATTTCGTTTCACATCATTTTATCACATATTAAAACCTATATCAATTTAATTGACGACCCGCGTGGCGGAGAGGTCAC
>MOOZ01002063.1:0-13365 GCA_002930495.1 Cecropterus lyciades
TTAAAAAGAATAAAATAGAGATTATTAAAGGTATAAAATTTCGGTTATTGTATGTCACGTACATTTCTTTTAAACGCGGGTGAAACCGCGGGCTCAGCTAGTTTATTATAAATACGGAAATTAAAGGGTGGGAAAGAAAAACTTGATATATTATTATGGTATAAATTTATAATATAGAAGTGAGGAAAATATAACTTGCGAGCGTATACACGTGGCACCGTAGATTGTGTTTTATAATGCTTTTATTGAGTACTAGATGAAAACCCGGCTTCGCTCGGGTAAAATGTGACTCATACATAATCTTTTACAAAATGCACACACACAGTTTGCTAGATGCCACCACGTGTAGTAGCTAATTTACAGTTTAATATTAGACTGGTCCCGACGTATGGTAATTTCAATTTTCAGACATTATGCTGATAATCTTGATCTGTGCTAAAGGGCCGAAATGCGTAGTGTAAAATTTTGTAACGCCATCTAGTATAAAGTATCAAAACTATATAAGTTAAATAATGCAGATGGCAGTTTATCCTATTATTTCGTGAATCGGCTTTAAGGAACTCAAGATGGCGCCATATTGGCCAACCGGATGTTGGCCAATATGGCGCTACGCTATGTTAAAATCTAATGGTGCAAATGCACCATTAGAATTTAACAAAATGCTCGACAATCCAAATTTTGCGGATGTATGTTGTCGACTCGAAATCAATGTTTTTTATACTTAATATTTAGGTAAGATTTTAATCAAGTCTACCGTACCCCTTGACGGAGTTATTAATATGGATGCGTGTGATTAAAGATATTTTTTCATTGAAGTAGCAAACGAGGAGGCTGGCGGCGGTATCAATTTTATCCTTCTATCGAAACGCTAGAGTTGATTCTCGCAACTAATGGATATGATATACTAATTCACAAAAAAAAATTCAAAGTATCGTAATTACCCGAATTTTGCTTATGTATTCGGCGAAGTAATCCGGCTCATTTATACATATATAAAGCGATCATCTCAGTCCTCGAGAGTAGCAACGCATCTGTGATTGACTTCAGATAGAAGCCCTGTTCTATATGATGACGATGTCCATGGACGGAAGTAACCGTTTACCAACAGGGGGACTTCATGCTCGTTAGCTGCTTCAGTCTAATAATAATAAAAAAAAAAAAAGCACCTTGGAGGATCTAAATTTTGTAGTTTTTCGAAGTGTTTTATCTGGATCAAGATATCTGGAGTGTACTCATTGACCAGCCTGGTAGTACGAGTTGGGGCTTTTATATATTATTTTAAGATATATTTCGTAAGTATTAAATCTTACTAATATTATAAATGAGAAAGTTTGTGAGGTTGTGTGTGTGTGTGTGTTTGTTACACTTTCACGCAGAAACTATTAATCGGATTTCGCTTAAAGTCGGGACAGAGAGCTTATGACCTAGATTAAGACATTTGATACCATGATAGTCGCGACTGAAGCAGGATGAGCCGCGGGAATAATCTAGTAGTAGTAGGTACGTTAATTTTTAAGTAGTACATAAATTTAAAATAAGTCTATATTTAAATTAAGAAAGAACATTTTTAAAATAGTTATAATAAGGGAAATTTACTTGATATGAAATTTCAATTGACAATTGACCGACACGTAAATTGAACTAAATGTCAGCGTTCCCGTTATTACGAATACGTTGTAATTGATAAATGACTAATGCGCAATCGCTTGATGAGGTGCTGTCAGACCCAAAATCGATAATTTACAATGAATTATTTACACACACACCTAATTTGGCTAATACTAGCAGTACTTGATGCACTGTTTTATTTAGCTGATAAATGGTTTCATGAGATGTAAAAATTCGATGCATTATATCTTCTTCAGAAGTAGACGCGAGTCTGGTTCACCTAAGTTACATGTCCAATTTAATCCTGTTTGCTAACGAAATTGCGATGTTTTTCCGAAGTAACAAATCTTGAAAGGAAATGATTTCAAACACATATTCATTAGCATTAATGACGACTTGCGTGGCGAAGCGGGTTCGATCCCCGACTTGGTGATTTATATTACTGTTCTGGGTTTGGGTGTTTGTGTATTCCTTTTGTGTGTATCGTTGGCACCCACGACTTAGGAAACATTGTAGTGTGGGGCTATAAGTGTAGAACGCGTTATTTTTATTTTTTATCGTTCCTGTTATAATAATATATTTTTTAATAATAACTTCGCTTGGATGTAGTTTAAAAAAATAAATAAATAGATAATGTGCACATATAAATAAAACCCAGTACTTATTAATCAATGAAACTAAGAAGTGGCCACAAAAATTGTATCGTCCATAAAAATCTTTACTATGTTGTCGGATAAAACAATGACGTAGGATTTTTCTGGTCAATTTAAAGTGACTCTGTTGGTTTAATGGTCGGATTTATACCAGTTTTATGTCACCATAAAACTCCTAAGAATGAGGCAAGGCGGTTAATCTAACCCCCTTAATACAAAACTCCCTGTGACGAAGATGTTTGAAGAATCACTGATTAAGTCGTCAGTAAACATTGACAGTTTTGCGGGACAGTTTACGTAAATTCTGATGTTAATACGTTCGATTCAATAAGTTCGAGCCTATGCTCGAACTTCATACTGATTGTCTTAAAATATACAATAATTGTCTGGAACTGTATAATAATTGGCTTAAATTGTATACGTTGTATATGTTTATTTTTTTGTAACGAAGGGGAAACCTTCAAAAGCTACCCGACGCTCCGGAAGCGACGCCGGTTTATGTGAGATTTTTACCGCTACCGTGGCCGAGGACGGCCACCGTTGGCCGTCCTCAGCGCTGCGTGGAGGACTCCAGGGTCTCCAACGGAACACAATCGGAGTCTTCTGAGCGCTATGCCCATTTTGGGATCTTCCCGGTGAGCATTTACGCTCACCATGCCTTCAGATGTTACGACATCGATCATACATGTCGCCGCCCATCCCGGGGTCGCTTGGCTAGACGGCTCGAGCTCCCTCTCTTGCCGTCCGCAACCTCGGAAGCCCCTTTTTAGTCGCCTCTTACGACAGGCAGGAGATACCGTAGCCTTGTTCTGGTCCTGGAACTACAGGGACAGAGTAGTGATAGCCTAATGGTTGAAACTCTGCCTTTCAATCATGAATGGGAGGTTCGAATCCCTGGTACACACCACTGGTTTATCTAAAATTATAAGCGTATTAGAAATTAATTATCACTGCTTTGTGGTAAAGGAAAACATTTTGAGGAATCCTACACACCTGAGAGTTCTCTCTAAAAAAATCTTGTCTCATTCTGAGAGAAGATCCGTGGGACTATAATGGGTTGACGATGTATCAAATATGTTCACTAATTAATTACGTAAGTAAATTCATATACACTAAAGAGGTGAAATAGTTATTTTGTTTGCCAAATGTGCGATTTTTCCTGAGCTCATTATACCTTAACAATGAAATGTTCACACCGGGGGATAACTGCGGAAAACGTTTACTAAAGTATTTTTCGTATTACTTTGGTGAATGGTGTCAAGAACTTTGTATTTATCAATCGATCGCTCAACTTTGAATTTAATAGGAAAGAGGCAAGACAGGGTTACACACCCTGTGAGATCGAACGAGGTTTAAATTTGCATATGAAATAAAAATGTGGTATTTTTATGCTCTGAGTACAAAAATTATAAATAAAAAATTTGTTTTTGAAAGGGTCAAGAAGATCGTAATAACCATATATTACAATCTTCTTGAATCTTTGTAATAATGTAATAACAATATATATAAGATAAGTTGTGTAAATTAAATGTAAAGTGTATTGTTTGAAAGTTTACTTGAAAATCTTGGTGCGATAGTTTTTGAGTGATACTGTCTAGTTCGTATCATTTTAGTAAGATTTTTAGAGGTGATACAACTGTTTGTGCTTAGACTAAAATGCACCACCGCTACACCTATTTCTGCCTAATAACAGTAGTGTTATGCGCTGCTGCGATCTAGTCTGAAGGGTGTGGTAAGGGAAATATACTTACCCGAGGGGTTTCAAGTTAGTCCTCAGGGGTTTGTGGCTAACCTCAGGTAAGATTTGACCTTATTTAGGGTTGATTACAGATGTCCATGGGCAGCAAAGGTCACTTATCGGGTGAACTGCAAGCTCGTTTGCTACTTCCATATTATAAAATACAGTCCAATTGGAAACCTCCTCCTTTTTTGAAGTCGTTCAAAAAAAAAACTGAAGCATTTTTACCAAAACACAATCAATGCTTGATGAATGATTTGTTTAATTTTTTTGGGTCCTATACACCGTTTTTACGTCTTAACAAAGAAATGACCACCACAACTACACAGAGTTAAAACAGAAAACCATGCAGTATAAAAAAACGAACATTAAATTATAAGGAAACGTATTTGCAACTCGTACGCAGATTTGAAAACGTTGAATACCGGCACGGGACTCGCTTGTTTTGCTTAAACGACGAAATATACACATCGGGGAGAAATAACGCGGAAAAAGTGTTCTCGCTGCGGTATCACGAATTTCAGTGCGAATTTAGTGATTTCACCATTGTTTTCCGGGAAATTTCCAGTTCCCGCACGCTCTTGTGATATAATATGGAAATTTATTTCACTTTTTGTTTAAAACTGTCTTTGGTTATATCATAATTTTAAATAAAACGTTTTATTATGGGTGGATATTATGGTATGTGGTCACTATCGTTCGTGGACATTTGTGATCGTGCTCAAGTAATATAGGAGAATGAGGACAGAGACGGAGAGAGGACTTTCTGTGAGCTAAAGATGCAGTTCGAAAGATTAAATTAAGTCTCTTTTTAATGTATTTTTTTACCACTTGGTCTAAATGACGAGCGATGCGGCAAGCGGCGTGTTGACCATTTTACGGCAATTGCAAAACGCTTGAAGTTTATAACATAAGCTTGAAACCCGAGAGTCACGAAACCATGGCCCTTGGGTTAGCTGTTGCTGTAAGTCTCGCGGCGTGCCGTAGCCAAGCAAGTACCCTACCTTTTCAAATCAGAACACTACAGCGTTAAATTTGCTCTCATGAATATGATGGGCGGTTAAATTGAAAAGGTTTACCTTTACCACTGATCTGAACTTAATTCTAGATAGGGATCGTATAGCTTGTCAAAATTAAATGGTTTCCAAGAAAACTAGAACAGGGAAAAGTTTTAACATAATAATTGGTTTGCATTTGATGCTCCGAAACTATCCACGAATTCTCGGAACTTAGCTGCGATCGGGTAATTGTAAATTGCATTCCTTTCAAAATACGTGCTGAAAAAAAGAGGGTTGCAGTAAATACATATCCACTATCACTGTCAACTTTAGTGGGTGTAATAAAATGTGTAATATGAAATATATTTATTATGGTCCTAAAGATAGTTTGGTACATTAAGGTTTTTGTTGTTTGACAGGTAATATCAGAGTCTTAACTGAGCTTAGTGAAAGATGCGTTGCACCCCTGAGGAGTAAGTTGAAACGCCTCGGATAAGTATTAGATATCTATGAAATTGCAGTTTTTCATGAAATAAATGAAGCGTATTTTTTCTATATTTTTTATTTCTATTAATCAAAGTAATCACCCATCCAATCAATGCATCTTTGCCAACGCATTGGTAGCTTATTGATGCCCTTCTTGAAGAAATTAGCTGAACGGAAGGCAACAAATTCTTCAAAGGCATTTTGTACTGCGTCTCGGGTATTGAATTTTCTTCCCGCTAAGAAGTTATCCAAATTCTGGAAAAAATAGAAGTCTGCAGGCGCAAGGTCTGGTACGTACGGCGAATGACGGAGAACTTCCAACCCCAACTCTGGAGACCGTCTGTTGTGCAGTATGTGGTCGCGCGTTGTCGTTCAGGAGCAGTGGAGCCGAACGATTGACCAAAGATGGTTGGAGACGTGCGAGCTTCTCCATCATTGTGTTCATTTCTTTATAGTACACATCTGCAGTAATGCACATCCCGTTTGGTAAGAAGCTGTCATGAATTACACCCGCGTTAGACTACCAAACAGAGATCATCACTTTTTTATGGGTAAGTTTTTGTTTAGGGCATTGTTTGGGTGCTGAACCAGGGTCCAATAAACTTGCTGAGCGCTTACGATTGTCGAACATTGTCGAACACAGGATCCATTTCTCGTCACAAGTAATAATGCGATTCAGACTTCCTTGATTTGTATGCCTGTTGAGCAGAGCAAGACACATCTCGACGCGTACTTCACGTTGTCGATCATTGAGTTCATGGGGTACCCATTTTTCCAGCTTTTTTACCTTGCCAACTTCACGCAAATGGACCAATATTGTTTTGATGTTAACGTCGAAAGCTGCTGCTAACTCAGCCGTAGATTGAGTATCATCAGCTTCCACAATCACCATTGTCAACCAAAGTTTTCGTACGACCACGGGGTTCATTTTTCAGGTTAAATTTCCAGAAAGGAAGCGGGCTAACCAATAACGGGTGGTGCATTCGTTTGTAGTGTTCGCTCCGTAAACGTCGCTGATGTTGCGTGCCGCTTGTGCCGTTTTGTTGCCACGACGGTACTCGTACTCCATAATTACTCCCTTCAGACTAGAACGCAACAGCACTGCTATTATTAGATAGAAGTAGGTGCGGTGGTCCTATTTCAGGAGTCGAGCTACAAAGAGTTCTACTACCTTGCAAATATAAATTAAATTATATTGCTTTAAATGTTTTTTTATATGTTTATTTTAATGTAGATTAACTCATGTACATAATTATATACATATGTCGATGAGGTCAATAGTAGGGGGTAGGTAGAACAACAAGTCATAAGCAAGTTACCGCTCCGCAGAGTCAAGATGGTGTTGTGCGATCCGGCGACACTCACTTCTCTGCGAGCCGCCGTGCGAACAACAAGTCTAGGAACTGTCATACGTCTCGTTGCTATAATATATAGTAAAAAACGTCACCTTTCCTCCCCCCTTTTTATATATTTTTTAAATTATATAGCCTATTTCACTTTCCAAACTGAGACGATTCTTATGATACGTCATACGTCACCATTCGTCAAGCCGTTTGGGCTGTAACTGTAGGATGAAATTGACATGCATACAAACAAATATTCATACATACATAAATACATGCATACGTTTGAAAAATATTGCCCTCCTTTTTACGCAGTCGGGTAAAAACTCACTTTCGGGGACTGTTATGTCAGTGGGCTAGTCCACTAGGACTAGTTAAGTATACATATTTAATTCCTTAAACGAAATAGTTGTAGTAAGTATAGTACGAATGACTAGTAGTCCTTTTGTACTTATGTAATTTATGCTGTTATTTAAATCTCTGTCTATAATAACTTATAAATAAATTAAATCTTTAGTGTAGCTTAAGTTTAATTTATATTAGTTAACTTATATCATAAAATTTATCTGTTAAAAATATTCAACTGAAGTTAAATTATTTATCAGAGCACAAACTAAGATATCAACTCGCCGCTGTTTAACTGGAAGTAACTGAAAGTAACTGGAAGTACCGGGAAGACAAAGGTAATGAGTTCTGGAAAGTTAAAACCTGCAAAATTGCTTTCTGGTAACCTATAAAGTTACCTTCACTTTATTTAAAGGCTAATTATTCATAATTATTGTCACCGTTCAGCAAGGAACTCACTTTCGAAATGACGTACGCTATAGTCCGGCACGAATGCCAATAGTTTAATAGATTTTAAACATCTTTAAGATAATAATGGCGATCAAATCTTATTGAACGAAACTTAATAGTTCATTCGAGGGTTCTTTCACTAAGATGATCATTAAGAACTATATTGCTATCAAACATGGCGTAAAGTAAGTCAATATCTTTATGGTGATGGACTTTCATAGAATAAAATCTATGTATACGTAAATTTAAATTATGGAAATCTTTCTCGTTAAAACGAATGGTAGTAAAATTGGTAGTACATACCGGTCTGACACGCACTGGGTCCCGGGTTCGATCCCCGGCCAGACAGACTTCTGAATGATGAGTTTAGATTTCTGTTCTGGGTCTGGGTGCTTGTGTATTCGTCTTTGTGTGTCCATGGCACCCACGACACAGGAGAAAATCCCACCGTGGTGCTATGAGTGTAGAAAGCGTTTATGTTATGTTTAATTTAAAGCTACAAGAAAATAATAATATTGAAAAAAATGCTTAAGAAAAGTGTCATGAAATTGGAACTTCAACCTTTACCTTTTATACATTACCCGTACATATATCGTATTATACCTTAATCATCTCTCACACCACGTTAAGTCATAAATCCGTACCTTAGGCAGTTTGAACCGAATAACGATATGAAATCCTCTGTAACTCCGCAGATATCTGTCGATAATGACCGGTATTCATCCTAACAATACATTCAATTCAATCCACAAAGTCGGCCCATTCAAGACGTAGGTGGTATTCAAGATCCTTAGAAATGAGGCTCTATCACAATTTACAATACCCTTTAGACCCTATTGTGGGCGCTCATTATACACTCATTTAAACCGTTCAACAATGGTGATGTCACATTTCTATTCTATATGGAATGGCAGATGGTTTTATCTTCACTAAGCTTATCTAAGTCAAAGGTCTTTTGATAGGGAATAATGTCAAAGAGGAAAGAAAGGGAAAGAAAATCGTCAAGCATTATCAACTTAAAGAAATGAGGAGAAAAACTGCTCTAATTTTTTTTGAGATGACGCAATGTATGTAATCTAAAAGAATGAATTTTTAAGCTTAAGGGTAAAATAAAAGGGACTGCTATTTTCTAAGTCCTATATACTTTTAACGTGGCCTATATAATCCTTTTGTTATATATTTTAATATTATTATAGAAAACCAGTTCAAAATACATAATTATACATATAAACAATATCTGTTTTATGTATGTATTATATTCAAACAAACTATATATAAGTTACATACATAGTTTTGTTTTGCGCACGCTAGATTTGCTTCTCATATACCTACTCCGATCTCAGGGCTGCTGGAAGAAATTTCATTTTGAAATAAGTAGCCCTTTGTTCTATGAATTTTTATAATATGTGATTACTGTAATGTTACCGTGTACAAAAACTTATAAATAAATAAATAAGTAGTTTTAAAAGTATAAATAATGAAGGATATAAGTTTTTATCCAAATTGTTATCAAAGAGTTCCCAAAACGGTGATGACATTACTTCGTTGAATAGCTAAGCTAATTCTCTGAGTAAATCTTTGTTATATATATCATCAGATTGAAGTAGCAAACGAGCAAGCAGTCTATCTTATGGTAAATGGAAACTGCCGCCCATGGACATCTGTAAGAAACTTCATTTAATAATAATAATAATAATCTTTATTTCAGACCATTGGGCCCATATGTATGTTAGTATCACACATTATGTTCTTAACACTATGTTAGTTTACAGCCAGAAACAGCACATGGGTTAGTAATAAACTAAATTTGGCCTATGTTAGTATAAAAAATTAAAACAAAAAACGAAAAAAAAATGTTAAGTGCACAAACACCTATTGACGTGTGTATGTGCACCATTCCAGCAGGCCCAGAGAGGGCTGTCTAGCTTATACGCCAATGTGCTGAGGAAGGTGTTAGTGCTCTCCGCCGCCCGTCTTATCATCGACGCCACACGCTTGCGGATGATCGCGTAGAAATCGTCCATCCGCGCCTACGCAAACATGGCGGATGCACTACGAATATGGCTTATATATTGGCCGCCTAATATATAAGTGAGCCGGCAACCACATCCTTCTAACGAAACGCAAGAACTGCTTCACGCTAGAAACAGGTGTGGCGGTGATACCTCCCCGCTCGAACACCACCTGTCAATACACTCTTATAGAAAATATCTCTCAAAATAAACGTATATATTACCCTCCTTTCTATCTGTATCTCCCGTGTATGTTACCTATCTTTTCTATATAATTATACAAAATATTATATGCACGAAATAATGTTATCGCGCTAATATGACAATATGAACAATTCCTCATAACCTTTTAACATACAATAATGTACAAACAAGGAACAACACTGATCATATGAAATATCTTACATCATATTCTGACGTGAGCTGTAGACGCCGGGAATATTAAATTAATCACAAAGTGTCAGAAGTGGGGACGCGAAGTATGTGCTGTTAACGAAGTTGTCACACAACGTACGAGATGCGATAAGCGATTATGTTTACTTTTATGAAAGCATAACCAATTATAGTCAAGTGGTCGGCACTCGGTTTTCAGTCAAAGGCCCGAGATTCGGATCCCAGGCAGGCATTACTAATTTTTAAAACGAAGACACTACGTAAAAAATCTTGAGCTCTTAAAACGCTCTGAAACATTTCTTCGTTGGATTGACAAGTAACATATAAAAGCGTCTTCCTGTAAGAAATTACAGATGACGCCACTTGTATTCTAAATCACTTTAACAAGTATTATCAACATATTGCATCTAGTACGGCCGCTCCACAGCCACACACTTTGATTACTTAGCCTGGGACATCTCCCTTCACCAAACTTTTTTAGTTAACATTTAAAACATCTACGATAGTGCTCGTTGCTCGTCAGTAATGAAACAGATACTTCTCACACCCGGTGTAATTAACGACAGTTTGACACACCATCTTGTAAGTGTTAACGGTGTTTGATGGTGTGTGTTGGGTGCGAAATACATGGTTCTTTACTGCTGCTATTGTTATTTGATAAAACAGAGCGAATACGTTTAAATATAATTTGACATGTTAATGATAATACAATAAGTGAGAATGAATACTTTGGTTCAAAAAAGGAAATATTTATTTTTAAATGTTAGTCTTTTTTGGCTCTGGAATCTAGATAACATACATATGTAAATTAGGTAGTAGTAATTAGTAGAAACCGTCGTTGTCCAATTCCAGATACACCACCGCCACACTTAACAAAAGTATATAGAGTTGCTGTGTTCTGGTTTGAAGGGTTATGATAAGGGTGACATACTTGTAAGGAGCATTTAAACTTAGTTCTCAGGCGTAGGTATTCATTAATGGCAAATGTCTGTATCATCGTCAACCCATTATTGTCCCACTGCTGGGCACGGGTCTTCTCCCAGAATGAAAGAGTTTTAGGCCATAATCCACCATGCTGACCAAGTGCGAATTGGTAGACTGCACACACCTTTGAGAACTTTTTTTTTAGGGAACTCTTAAATGTGCAGGTTTCCTCACGATGTTTTCGATGATACTTAAAGAAAAATTAGTTGTGCGCGCTTGGGATTCAAACCTCGGACCCTTGATTGTGAGACCGAGTTTATAACTAACTACGACCGAGTTTATAACGAACTATTAGGCTATCACTGTTCCATCAGTATCTAAGATTGATTACTTATGTCCATTGAGAGCAGTGACCACTTACTACCAGGTACACCGCAAGCTCATTTGCTATGTTTATAAAAATAAAACACAAACAATGAGAACACATCGTTTACATTTTTTTTATCACAAAAAGTTGCAAAAAGCCTTCTCCAGAATATTTAGAATATGTTATGTGAGCTCATTTGAAATGCAGCTTGAATAGGCTCGTCGAAACATTTTTCACCAATGAAAAGTTTTGTTACGTAAAGTTGCGGGTTCATTCCGAAGTCGAACACAGATGTTTGTTTAGAGAACTTCTCAACTTCGAGCTTCGGAGCTGAAGTGTAGATGGCGCTGTGCTCCACTTTAAGATCCAGTTTATGACTAGTTTTTGATATGTTACTTTAATTCCATTCAATGTACTGTAAGGTAATGTAATGTAAATGTAAAAATATTTTTTTACGCACATATATATGTACGTATGTACGCGCATATACGCATATTTTTTAAGGATTGAAAAAGCAAACGAGCATGAAAGTAGTGGTCACTGCCGCCCCATTGACACCTGTAAGTAACCTGTAAGAACACAGGTTCCGTCTGAAGTCAATCACAGGTAAGTTGCTTTTTCAGTGGACTAAAATAGCTATTTACATGATCAGTATATTATACATGGAATGTATATTGTTACAAAAACAGCAAATAGAAAGTAAACTCAATTCTAAGGCTAGATAATCATTGTTATAAAAAAGATTATTTTTTATGCGCTTCTATCTGAATTTCCCTATCTGGAACTAACATATTTAAATCCCAAACATAATGCGCTTAGCACATACGTCAGCGGTGACATAATGCGATTTGAGGAATGCTATGACCGATTCCGGGAAATGAGTAGAATGTTGTGAAATGTTCATTATATAATTATTGCTTTGATTATATATGTGAAAGTTATATTTGATGATATAAATCCTCTATTTATATCAACAAAAATACATATAGAAATCAACTTATAATAGACGAGAAGGGAGACCCCTGATAAGGAAGTAATTTTGTTAACCGACTTCCAAAAAAGAGGAGGTCCTCAATTTTCTGTCGGTCTGTATTTCTTTTTTTGTTTGAACCGTCGATACTTTCGACTAGGTGCACCTATTTTTATGTCATATCTTGCGATATATCAGTCAGGCTATTAGTTGGAAAGCAGTCACCGTCGCCTATGGACATTTGCAATAGCAGCGAAGTCGCTAGTTTTGAAAAGCTCTTTTGCACCTTTCTTAAACGTCATATACATGTCATGTCATAGCGCCCCCGAAATACCCTGGGAGGAAGTTTACTTTACGTCTTGTACGATCGTAGTAGATGTACCTTGATGGTCAATAGATTGATACGTAGAAGTCTACAGCGTAGAACATCGCATATGGTTGGGTCTACGTCGTAGCCTGTGAGCTACAAGCATATGTTATGGCTGGCTGGTTCTTTTTATAAAATTCTAGTAGCTAACGCATGTATAGTTGTTTATTGATAACAATAATAACTAGCAGTGACCACTTGGTTACTGCTTATTGTCATCTGTAACCGATCACAGACAAGATAAATTCTTGAGAACGGCTACATTGCTTCGCTAGTTCTGAGGACTAAGTTTAAAACATTTGAGACTTATTTTGCTACTTAAATTACTTCAATAATTACTTTGATTTTAATACTTTTAACAAAGTATTGAAATCAAAGTAATTATTTTAGTATCTTTTAGTTAAAAGTAACTGAACTTAGGTATGGAGTTTCAACAATATGAAAACTAATCAGTTAATAGTAAACAACGGGATCTGTTTACTTAAAATGATTGGTATTCTGGTCAAGTTACCCGAAAAGTAAATACAAGAACTACTTTTATGTAAAGGTCAAATCACTGAGTCGCTACAGTTATATACATAAACTTTTGTTTTTGATTGACAACTAGAATGTGTTAACTAACTTTGACGACCCGCGTGGCTGAGCGGTCACCGTACCGGTCTGACACGCAATGGGTCCCGGGTTCGATTCCCGGCCAGACAGACATCTGAA
>MOOZ01002063.1:13396-42223 GCA_002930495.1 Cecropterus lyciades
GTGTTTGTGTATTCGTCTTTGTGTGTCCATGGCATCCACGACACAGGAGAAAATCCTACTGTGGGGCTATGAGTGTTGAAAGCGTTTAGCGTTTAACTAGTCATTAAAATATAAATATAGGTGATGTAGGTATGACTTACTATTACGCTACACCTTCCCTCTCAAGGTTCTAGAACTAGAGTTTCTCAAGGTAGTATAATGAGTATGGTTCAGCCGAGGGGGTACCACCGCTACACCTATTATATTTATTTCTAGCGTGAAGCAATTCTTGCGTTCCGGTTGAAGGGTGTGGTTACCGGGTCATTTTATACGACCAACTTAGTCCTCTCTGATAGAATCTCTGTTTTATATAAAGTTGCTTATTTACTTAATGTCCATGGGCGGCAGTAATCGCTTACCATCAGATGGACTGCGTGGTCGTTTTCTACTTTAATCTTAAATGGTACAAGTACTTCTTAGTCTTGCCTTTTGTCTTATTTTAGGACATACGGTCTCTTTAGTGTAAACCGGTCAGTTGCAGACTGTTTTTATTCATAAATATTTCATGAAATATAGAGCATTGTAAATTTCTTCCGTAGTTTTTCGAGGAAACCTAAATTCTCAGTAGTTCCTAGAAAAATTGACGTCTATAGACGTTAGTGACTACTAACTATCAGGTGGACTGCATGCTCGTTTGCTACTAAATTATGAAAAAAAAACCTGTTCGCAGTAGAAGTTCTACGGATTTATCTAGTCAATTTAATACTACGTGGCTATTTCAGGTCGTGAATATTAAAAAAAACTGACATTTTTATCTGACATTTTTACTAAGCCAAGTTCTCATGAATGCACACATGCCACATCGGTGATCAAACTTAGAACATTCAGAATTTGAAGAGTGACATGTATAATCCATTACAGTATTAGAAAATTGGTATCAAATGAGTAGGACTTCAATAAGTCAGTTGAAGAGTCTTGACTGGTAAACGCCTATCCTTCATATACAGTTAATAATTTGCTAAATGGATGGAAACCCCGTCATCCAAATCATTCTGGAGGACACGGCCCGTAACTCATATCAATGGGAAATGAAATGTCTTTATTATGTATGGACCTACAAATTGTGAAACTCAGCAGGGTTGCCTTTTATATATATATATATATTTCCCGCTTTTTTTAAGTATCTTGTTTTGAACATGGAGAATAAAGGTTAGCTCTAGTATTTTGCCTTCCATTTGACTAAATAAGAGGCTTGTTTGGCAAAATACGCTAGACTTAGACACTTGAATAATTAACTATTTAATAGGCTCATACTCGTTCATCCACACTCTATTTAACATGTAAATCATAAACACCATTATATTTTAATTAAAATCTTTTCAAAGCTAAACAAAAGCTAAGTACGTTACTCACTTAGCATACTTATCAGCAGATACCCAGGACTAAAATAACGGTTCGAGTGAATTATGGACCCATATATTCGGGTCCTTGATCCAAAGCCTATCAGGGAGCCTAAATAAACAATTACATAGTGGTTACCGTCGCTTACTGTTTAGCCCGCAGTTGACATTTACGATCAGCCGTAAATAACTATTACAATAGACCACTTACGCTATAGGTGATAGCGGGTGATATATGGGATACTAGTTCTAACGCTTGATTTCGTCTGTTGAAAATTGTGAAGTTCCATATTGTCATGCAAATCTGCACATGACATTGCGTTTCTAGGGTTATACCCCAGCTCGAGTGTATTTTATCATAGTTGACGTTGATAACAGTAGACGTAATTTACAAGGTATTTGAACGAATATGGTGCGATCTCGGAGGTATCACTGCGATACCTTCTTCTAACGTGGTGCAGTTCTTGTGTGTTGGTGGAAGAGTGTGGTTGTCGGCTGACTTTTCATATGAGGTGACCATCTTAATTCTCGGAGGATTTCTCGCAAAGCATTTGGTTGAATTCAGATAGAATCTCTGTTCTGTATAAAGTAGCTTGTCTGTACGTGGACGGCAGTGAAAACTTACTTTCAGTGACTACTAACTCCATTTATTTGATAACAAAAACATTGTAGATATTCTGCTGGCCATTCACTTATACGAACCTCTTTGAGGGTGTCCACATATATCAAATTTGTTTCCAAATATAGCAACTGATGCGAATTCAACTTAGAGTTTCGCTTTATTTGTAGTTGGTTAGCACTATAATTATGGAACATTGTGTCAACGTAAATCAATATAAGATATTGGAAATCTTACCTTTTAAAGCTTACGATAAATGTGTTCCATTATTAAATATTCTAGAAAGGCACTAAAGAGTTACGAGGTATCAAATATCACGTTTTTAAAAACCAACATCCAAGTCAATCAATCAACTAACAATACGTGCATTCAGTATCTTTTACAAAGGTTTCAAGTATCGAAACGAAAATATTTTCTGTGAGGGAATTTTCATTGAATTTAAAAATACTAGATGCCAAGAAAAAAATAATTATCGTTATCAAAAGAATCGACTGGTTCGCAGAACAATGGATAAAGCAACAACGTACGAATAATTAATACCGAACAACCTTCACATGTGCCCAACAATAGACAGGTACCAGAAACGTCAAGCCGCGATCCAATTAAGTATTCGAGTCAATTGATGCCATGCACACAATACGTTTGGATACCAAGTACTATGAAGAAAGGGCGCCAAGTCGTACGCATGCGTGTTTCAGGGATTGAGGCAAGGGACCAGTCACGCGAGTTCAGTTGCCGATTGGACGTCGTCCTGAATGGACGTGACGGAACCGAACAAACAACGAGTACTGAACGTACGCGAGTGTTCGTAAAACAAAATAAGTTCCAAATCCAAAATAGTTCGTAAATGCAAGTTGTTCTAGGAACGTGCAATGCGCGACGTGCGTTATGCTTTCGCTCGGCGTGATCGTGCTGCTGACAGTGTTGGACCTGTGTGTGCCGTTGTACCACGATCAGTTCGCGCTGCACGTGCCCAATGGACGTGCCGACGATCTTGCCCACAAACACGGGTTCATCAATCATGGACAGGTATGTTTCTTGAATGAAAACTCCAAATTTTTTCGAAGGAAAATTCCAAACGCATTTCTTTTTCCTGTAGGCTATCTATCACAATATGATATTTTGGAGTCATTTGTCTTGAAGATCTAAGATGTTATTGTTTAGAATTTTAGATTCAGTCAATATCTGTCGAATTAAGTTGTCCAAAGTTTTAGAAAATATGGTAAAACCTTACGTTATGTTCATTGATTTCGATTTTCGTCGAATGCATTCTAAGATAATTTACCATTCATATCATACTTCTACGTCTTGTCCAAAATTGCGTCTATAACACTGTTGATTGCTGATCCAAGGCACGATTATTAAACAAATAAAATAACGCTTATGAATGCTTTAATCCATTTCAGATAAAAAACTAAATATCACGTTATAAGATTACTAGATAAATAATAGTGTAATAGTGTAACGCATAATACTCACTGATGAGAAAGATAGGAATAATACCCAAAGTGGTTCTACTCATCCAGGAAATCTTTGAGTAGGAGATACAGTATAGAATGTTGCAAGAATTAAATTTTGAAAGACAAATCGCGATGAGCCTTTTGGTGGATTCTGAAGTTGATCTTGTTCCTGAAATAAAGCTAACTTATAAATTAAGATCTCTGCCCTGAGTGAAGGTATAGCTACTCATAATTTGTCTGTTTGTACCATATGTGTACAAAGCCTAATTTTTATTTTTATTGAATGATGGTCAACTCAGTCGACTAAAAAGTATTTATTAGTAGAATCAATAGCGATAGATGAACATATTTAGATGAGAATATGGATTTAAAAGAGATTTTCAGTATTTTGGTAAGAATCCTAAGGAATTTCAAAGAATCGAAGTAATAAAGATAAAAGTCGATTGCCAGACCGTATTTTGAACGCAAAGTCGCGGGTTGAAGTTTGTGAATGAAGTAGACCAGAACTAAACTGAACTTTCCTGCCGAATGCCTAAAAAATCTTTGCCTAACCGGTACCCAGACAATCGCCAATTTCATAGCGCACTAAGGCACTGAATCTAAATTTTTCATGAAAATCAACATCTGACCCAGTTCGTTCCCAGCGGGTTTTAATGTTCCCGACCACAGAACTGGAAACTAATAGAAATTGCTAAATATCTTGTACCCTGTTACTTGTTCAGATGGGATTCACTATTACTTAAGTTTTGCTATAAGCGAAAATTGCTTTACAACTTAAGGTTTAATACATTACAAGAAACTTAATATAGAAAGTAGTCTTATAAAGTATTATATATCTAATCTTAACGAGTATACAATATACTTATAGACTGTACTGATTAATTGTTCATTAACATCAAATGTTTCTATTGAATTGTCCTATTTAATGATCAAGCGTGAGAGATCTTTTGCTAGACTAATTTTTCAATTGGTATCATAAAGACTGATCCTGTACTTTTTGGATTTAGCGGTTACTTGCTGTCTTCCATCCGTCTGGCCAGACGACCTGAAGAAGACAACTGGATAGTTGACTTATTCGTTATACTTATTGTAGCATTTATTACCTAATGTTTTTACGTGACTAATTTTGTCATACTAATTAACGATATTTTGAATATAAACCAATATTTTGTCGATCAGGAATTAAGTATCTGTTCTCTGAATATGATTTAGGTGTATTAGGAAAAATATATATTTTTTTAAGAAGACTTATGTTAATAGAGATTTATTATAAGAAAAATAGCTTAGACATGCAAATATACTTGTGATCAAGTGAACATATAACAGACGTATAAGAAACAATAACGTGTACAAAACAATTTTAATCTCGTTTATTTTTACTCCGAACATTTTCTCATCTTAAGAACAAGCAACCGTTATTTTACATGACTGACACAGTTGTGTCAACGTACATTCCTTTATCGTTTCTATCAGTTTATCCCGTGTTCCAGTCTTCCCGCGTTTCTAAGCAAGTATCATCCGCTAGAGAATCCATATTCAGCTTATCCCACATTACAAATTCCTCTCGCATATTCACTTGATTAACATTCTTCGGGCAAGGCTTCCTGCATGAACTTAGTTCTGAAATTAAATTCTTCATTAAATGCATCAAAAATGTATGTATGTAATAAATATATGACTTTCAAAAGCTTATAAGTGAACTAATAACTTAGTAAAATAATTGTATCGTCTATTATAAAAAAAATGAAAGAAATGAGTAACAATCTAACAAAGAGTACTAAGAATGCTTTAATTTACTACAAAAAGTGTTGTAGTTACTAAAATATGTTATACCAATGAATTTATTATAAGCAAATAAGAATATGTAACATGCAATATAAAACAAATAATCATGGATATCAGAACTTATAAATACTTTTACTCATATGTTATTATTTAGCCATTAAATTTAATTAATTATTAAGCGGCAAAAAGCGGCGGTTACCTATTTACTCCCGCATAACAGCTGAGGGATAAGGATGTGGCTAAAAAACAGCGCTGCACAGAATCCCGATTCTGTGTTAGCAAATGCTGAGCCATCTCCTTTTGTCTCTGCCCAATTAACTTTTATTAACCTTCATGTACTGTAAATTGATGAGATAAGTATATTATTATTATTATTACTTGTATTATAGCAAGCGCTAATAAGCATTGATAAAAAATAGAAACCATACTAATGTACAAAATATTTAATTTGTTGTAGAATAACGGCATACGAGTATGTTAAACAAAACATAAAATAAAAAACAATGAAAATGATAGTTGAAATATTATAAAACATATAATAAGTATTGGTAAGAATAGAAACAATACTGACGCCCAAATCAACAAACAACTGCTTATTTACTGTCTAACAGTACTTAAATCTCAATCTACTATAATATTTACTATGCAAAAACTAAAGATCTAGACTGCAAAATGTTCCTTACGGAATAGTTTTTCTCGAGACGGAAACTGTTATTCGGACTATTGTTGTCTGCTAGAATTTGGTCTTAAGCGACGTTGTTGCTGACTGAAACTTAGAGAAAAAGTCTCATTTTGAACACTAAATTCTAACTTGAGCTAGTATTTTTATCTTTTGAAAACTCTTAGGAACATCTTTTTCGAGTCATCTTACAATTTTTATGAAGTACAAAAATTTTAAGTAATTAATTCTGATTTGTTATTTTTTACTGTAGACGCTCACATTATACTCTTAAATTAATTTACATTTCACAGCATTATATTTAATGGATTGTAAGTTAATTATGTTTCTTATATTTAACTTATTAAATTGGTAACTTTTATGTAAGTTTATTGTTGTGTTATGATCGAGTTCCAATTTCTCGTTAAACATATTTATATTAATAATATTACGCTAAATGAAACGATACGCAACACGCCTTTGATACTAAATAATAAAAATAAACTACTCAAATCAGTGGTAGTAAAATTTTACTAATATTAAAAATGTAAAAGTTTCCGCTAAAAAGTAAAAACCTGGATTAACATATGGGATACTCATTATAATGGGTAACGTGACTGAATCAAGCGGAAAAACGGGAATAAGCACATTATATATAATTAAGTTTCATTCCCATTTTAAAAATAATATTTCCTTTAAAAACATAGATGAACACTAAAAATTTATTACTTAGAATACTTACTCTATGGGAGTAAAATAAAAGATAAATATTGTACTATACAATTTTCGCATTATTTCTCATTTATACACTTACCTTTTACACAGCTCGATATTCCACAACGATATTTATTTACTCCACGAACTTACTATTACGGTTTGAAACTTCAATCCCAGCTTAAGTTTCACAAATTGACAGTGATGAAGATAAATTGAAATTGGACAATGATTTCTAGTACCCTTAATGCGTGAAGTTATCGAGACAAACAACTGGTCATTGAAAATACGTCGTCTAATGGACTGGAAAATACCGGTGAAGAATGTTTTAGGATGAAATGAAAAACAATTTGTTTATACATATAAATAAAATTGAACTGTCTGTTTGTAATATCAACAGCTTTTTGCCAAATAAATATGGAAGTATAAATGATACTGATAACGAAACATCAATTACTAAAGTTTTTGTTTGTCTGTCTGTTTGTTCTGAATAATATCCAAAACTTCCGAACCGGTTTTGAGGGGACTTTCACTGTTGGATAGCTGATGTCATAAGGTGTAATTTAAGTGTCTTATACTTTAGGAAATGTAATTAAGGTCCCGCACAAAAAATGAATACCTAAGACCCCGCGCGCGCTCTACCCGCACACAGCCACTGTCACTACCGCTAATGTCATTTCCTATCAGTCCTTTTTGAAACAATACTATAAAGTAAAAATTGTATAAGGTCTAAGATTTTGGCTATATGTAACTATGTCAAGTTATATTTTTTAAATGCGGGTATAAATGCAGGGCTTAGCTAGTTGGTATATATAATAAAAGGTGATATATATAAGTACAGGTAAATGTAAAATAACATAATAAATTGGTAATTGATGGCATAAAAAGTAAAAATTATATATATAAACATTAAATATAAAGGTAGTAGATCGCTTAATGGTTCGATTCCAGGAAACCACCACCGCCACCGCCTATATCTGCCTAATAACAAAAGTGTGAAGTGCTGCTGTGTTTTGGTTTGAAGGGTGTCGTACGGGAGATATACTTAACCGAGGCGTTCCAACTTAGTCCTCAGCAACTTAGTCCGGAGTAGCTACGCATCTGTGGCCAACCTCAGGTTAAACTCTGATATTATCTAGGAATACTTACAGATGTCCATGGGTGGTAGTAAACACTTACCATCAGATGGACTGCATGCTCGTTTGCTAATTTAATACTATAAAACAAAAATAAATAATAATGAAACAAATGTTTCTTTGACAAGTTATTTTCAAAACTCATAATTCTGGGAGGATTATTATAGAATTACAAGGTCGCAAACACCTATACTTAGAACATGTTATTTTAAACATAAGAAAATAAATTATAGAGGAAAACTTGTGTTTTAATTATATTTAATTAATTAAATGTCTGGATCTCAGGGTCAGAATTAATATGGAATGTTCTGTTCGTATGGTGAATATTATGTTCTTGATTCGCAGATAAGTGATCAATGCTGCTAATGAAAATCTGTAACTTACTCTATCCCACATTGAAGCCCATCTTCTACAAGTGGGTGAGGTCTGGAGAATACACTACCACACCACCAATGCAAATTGTAATGGATTATTTTTCTATATATTATAAATGAAGATTAAACCTCAATTTATCTATAAAGGACTTTTTTAAATAATTCGAAAATTAGGGATAAACATACGAAAAATGAATGTAAACTTTGTAGCAGAAGAAGTAAAAATTGTTCCCGAATTACGTATGTTATCAATGATAAAAATAATACAGAAACTTCGGTGAATATCAAGTTTATATTTTATTAGGGGTAAATAACAGTTAAATTAACTAATGTGACGGCAACTTGGCAAAAAATCAACGATCGGAATAAAATTGATATAAGATATTAATGTCATTTTCAAGAAGTCTGGTAAAGGATTCAATAATGAATCATATTTGAAGATCTGAGTTGAATTCTCTGGGGTTTCCTCTGAACTGGATCACTACATTGGCAAAGGGGCGACGTTCGGTTGTTTCCCGATTATCCCACTCTTTGATCTCGAGATGCAGGTAAAGATTTGTCAATAACGAGATATCTTAGTACCGAAGAAATGTTAGAGAATTTCTTGTGGTTAACTTTTATTTGTTTATATATTACTAAATGGTGATAGAATACTAGAATATGTTATAAATAAACGTACTTACGTTACAGTACATCCAATGCAGTTGTACTATGTTGAGGTAAAAAAATAATAATGTAATGCCGCGAATTTACATTAGATTTTTGTACATTACATTACATTTGCGAGTAAGCTATTTGAAGCGGTCAAGCCAGTTAATTCAGCTAAGTTAGTGAGATAGGCATGCCCACTAAATTAGCCAAGAGAGCCAATCCAACAAATCTATTAAATGCAGCCAAACAAGTCAAGCCAGCCAGACGAACCAAGCCATCCAAATTAATGAAGTAAGTTACATTAGCCAACATAATGTTAAATTGTCCAAGTCATCCAAACATCTAAACTAGCCAAGCCATCCAAACTAGCCAAGTAAGCTACATTAGCTAACAAAGCGTTATACTGGCGAAGTCAGCCAAACATCTGAAGTATCCAAGCCAGCCAACCTAACCAAGCCTTCAAACTAGCCAAGTAAGCTACACTAGCTAACAAAGCGTTATACTGGCGAAGTCAGCCAAACATCTGAAGTATCCAAACCAGCCAAACTAGCCAAGCCATCAAACTAGCCAAGTAAGCTACATTTGCTAACAAAGCGGTATACTGGCGAAGTCAGCCAAACATCTGAAGTATCCAAGCCAGTCAATCTAGCCAAGCCATCAAACTAGCCAAGTAAGCTACATTAGCTAACAAAGCGTTATACTGGCGAAGTCAGCCAAACATCTGATGTATCCAATCCAGCCAAACTAGCCAAGTAAGCTATATTAGCTAACAAAGCGTTATAGTGGCTAAGTTAGTGAAACATCTAAAGTATCCAAACCAGCCAAACTAGCTAAGCCAGCCAAACTTGCCAAGCCATCCAAATTAGCCAACTAAATTACATTAGTCAATAAAGCGTTATACTGACCAAGCCAACCAAACATTTAAACTAGCTAAGCCAGCCAAACTAGCCACGACATCCAAACTAGCCAAGTAAGCCACATTAGCCAATCAAGAGTTAATCTGTCCAAGGCATTCAAACATCTGAAATATCCAAAGTATCCAAAGTAGCTAAGTAAGCTACATAAGCCGATAAAGTTTTAAACTAGCCAAGCGATCCAAATTAGCCAAAAAATTATGCAGCTTGCATTATAAAGCGTTAAAATACCTAAACTAGCCAAACAAGCCTAGCCAGCCTAGATGAGTTGGCTAACCCATCTAAAGAAGCCCACTTAGCTACATTAGTCAATTACTAATCAAGCCAGCCAAACTAACTAAGCCAGCTACTAAGTCGAATATCCACAATAGCCAAGCCGGGTAAACCAACCCTGTTTTCTAATAGATGACCAGTGTGATGTCACTCTATTTTAAGTCATTAATCTCATAATTACAGGAGATTATAATCTAGAAAAACTTTATAAAATTTTGGGTTCTTCAAATATAATGATAACTAAATAAAATCGCCATAATGAAGACGCCATTATTATTTATAGACGTACGTTAGACGCCGTCATTACCCGACTGCGTCAGAAGGAGGGTGATGTTTTCATACATATTTTATACAGCATAGAGTCCTTGATGATCCCAATTATATTATATTACTTTTACGTCGATTTCAAAGTTGATATTCTTCGATATCAATTTGTATTGCGATGTGAGACGGAGATTCGAACAAAAGACATCCCTGTCTCCCTAGTTATTCGATTCTTTGATATCGGAATGCAGATAAAGGATCGTCGGTAACGAGATATCAGTATAACAACGTAGGTAAACCAGTAAGGGGAATTCGATGGGAGCGTATTTATTTCACGACTAGCTTTGCTTAGTAGCTACTACCATGTTTAAAAAATATACTATAACACACATATAGGTACATATGTAATAACATTTTTTCCGTGACAATACGTAAATTTATGAGTAAGGTAACCTAATATTTCTTCAAAAATATTATGAAAACAAAAATCCGACTGTTAAAACTGAAATTGGCAGGCGGATACTTTGTTTTTATAATACTTTTTAAATAATATTATATATATGTTATTATGTTGATGTTGACGTTACGAATGTTGTACTTTTGGTATGGTCTATTTACTAGCTTTCATTTAATACCGATATTCTCATGATAATAAAATAATTCTTCCCTCCCTGCACCTTTGTCCCTATTAATAGGTGTCATTCAATCATTTGTGGAAATATTATATAGCCTATGTCACTTTGCAATCTGAAACGATTCTAATGATATGTCACATGTTACAATCCGTCAAGCCATTTGGGCTGTAACGAGTGCCAAAGAAATGGACAAACATACAAACATATGCTAGAAAAACATTACCCTCCTGCTGACGTAGTCGGGTAAAAACGTTTTCTACACTCATAAATAAACGTTTTCTACACTCATAGCCCCACAGTAGGATTTTCTCATGTGCCCGTGGGTGCCATGCACACACAAAGACGAATACACAAATACCCAGACCCAGCACAGAAATCTGAACTCATCATTCAGATGTCTGTCTTGCCGGGGATCGAACCCGGGACCCACTGCGTGTCAGACCAGTATGGTGACCGCTCCACCACGTAGGTCGTCGTTAAAAGATACTACCATACTGCTTACATTTTACAACTTCGAGACACTAACATTTGTGATACCGCAATATGTGAAGCATTTTCCTTCTATAACTATAAAGGTATTTTCAATAATTATGGAACTATAGGCAATGTAATTGGTAGGACCGCTATTACAGTCTGAGTAGTTTTGCTATTAGTCAATTATCTTTAATAATACGCAATAATAATATAGCAACAGTAAATGAAATTATTTCGGAAAGCCTGTTTTTACCTAGTAGCAGTGTAGGAACTTAATCTATTTGTCAATTATTATACAAACTTACTAGTCTCACTGCAAACGATTAAAAGAGAAAAGATGAATTATAATCGCCCCGGTGTCACAGTACATTTGGGATCAAATTCTTATTATAATTAGGCAATTAATTGTTAGTATGCCATTGCTTTCCGTTTAAAAAAATAAGGTCACATTTATATAATTATATTGTATTAAATAATTTAAAAATCAGTAATGTATCTCTAAATACTGGTAAAAAAAATTATAGATGGTAGATTCAGTGTCTGGGGAAGCAGTGCACCTATTTCTAGCGTGAAGCAGTTCTTGCGTTTTCGGGGAAGGGTGTGGTTACTGAGTCACTTATATGTGAAGCGACCATCTTATTCCTCGGGCGTTGCAACGCATCTATGATCAACTTAAAATAGAACCCCTGTAAAGTTTAGGACAGATGAACATGGGCGGCAGTTACCACTTACCATCATTTGTATTCAACCCTAGATAAGATTAGAGTCTTACCTGAAATTAGCCACAGACTGGTTTCTACCCCTGAGGACTAAGTTAGAACGCTTCGTATAATTATTTCTTTCTTATTACACCCTTCAGAGCAAAACAAAGCAGCGTCTAATTCTGTGGTGTTACGGTGGTGTCTCCGGAGTCGAACCACAAATAATTAAATCACCTTTAAAGTGTATATATTATTATTTATTTATATTCATGATTAAAATAAGTTACAATGTAAAAATATTACAACAATAATGTATTTATTGTTTTAATGCGTTTTATAAGTTTTCATCAAGATAGTAATATAATACAGTGTACTATACATGTTTTTGAAATTGATTTCATTTCATACTCACATTATTTCCCCCTCCTCCCTTTTCTCAATTTTTCGCCATTTTAAAATTTATACAGCTTTTGCTACTCTGCAAACCGAAACGATTCTAATGAAATGGCATGTCAAAATACATTTAGCCGTTTGGGCTGTAGCGAGCCGAATTAATGGGCATACAAACATATACGCATACATATACGCTCGAAAAACATTGCCCACCTTCTGACGCAGTAGGACAATAAGTTTAATGCGTCACTCGCCGTCGGTAAGACAAGGTTCTTATCGTAATTCCTCCAGCGTTCATTGCGAGACGACGAAGACTAATTCAATGAATTCTTTGTACGCGTAATCCAATTTTATGAAGCAGCCTTTTGTAGACCTTGATGCCATAACGAGCAAAATGTTTATGTACATTATTTTCTTGAAGCTTATAAGATATTTGCTTTTTTCACTAATTGCGAGGTTCTTTGTATCTAATTTAAATGAACTTATGGAATCTCAATCATGTTTTGGAATCGTTATGGCTAGGGAGAAGTTAAATGTAATTTGGAAATGGAGAGTAGATTTCCAAAGAATGTTTAGTAGATAACTACTGTGCTTTATAGCAAGTACGGTTTTATAGTAAGTAGTATAGTTTATCAATCAGGTGAATGTGATTTAAAACTATAATCAAATTAAATATGTAATAGTGATTCACAAAAAGAAAACCTTTTTCCTTGTCCATGTACGCTAATTCTTTGGTAGTAATATAGTAATAGTAACTTTGGTAATAGTATCATTATTTTAATGTAAATATATATCTGTCTATAATTAAATTGATAACCTTTTTTGATCTATTTAAAAAAAACCAATTGTATGCAATGCTGGATGATTTTTTCAAATATGCGGGGATGGACAAACCCAAAACCATGAGGATTAGAGAGCTGAAATAAGTTACGAGGCCGATTTTGATAAAATATGATACAGGATATCGAACGAGTTTATTTCGAGGGAAAAAATCGCCCTGTGATATTGCGTTATAAAATAGTGTGACTTATAAGGATCAAATACTGGAAAGTAATGATAAATAACAAACTAAAGAAAAAGGCGTTTTTTAGGATAATCCATTTTTATACATTCTCATGCTAAGCCTCAACTTACAAATTCGTCAACATTAATAATGCATACAGCCTTTATCTAGGCGACAAACATACAAATATTCCAGAAAAGTAACAGTTCAAGGTTACGAAAGCACTATCAACTATTAGTATCATACATCACTATGATAGTGTGTAAGTAATGAAAAAGTGGGAAAATAAGCAAAGGGGAATACTTCGCCGTAAAAATAGGTCAATGTCTTCGTTCTATATGAGTATACCAACTAAAGTACTCATAAATAAGGCTGCGGTTACACTACGCTTTTTTCAGACGCGCATTACAGAGCTCTTAGTAAGAATTATTAACCAGGTGCTAGATTCAATGTAGTTCGACCGGGGAAGTACCACCGCCAAACCTATTTCTAGTGTAAAGCAGTTCTTGCCTTCCGTTGGAAGGGTGTGGTTGCCGACTCACTTATATATAAAGGAACCGTCGTAGCCCTTAGGAGTAGCAATGTATATGTGATTGACTTCAAATAGAACTCCTGTTGTAAGTATATAAGGCTGCTTATATCAAAAATTACAAAAAAGGTTTAAAGTTAATAAAACCACTAATTAATTCAAACTGGGTTTGATTTAATTAATGAATATGTACGGATTCTGCTTGGATGTATATTCTTATCTCGTTTGATACTTTTATTTTAAAAAACCGACCAGAAGCGAAGTCAGATTCACGCACGACGAGTTCCTTGCTATCATCTATAAAAAATAACGGCACAAAAATCACGTTTGTTGTATGGGAACCCTCGTTCAATATTTATTTTATTCCGTTTTTAGTATCTGTTATAGTGACAACAGAAAAACATTATCTATGAAGATTTTAATTGTTTATCTTTCACGGTTTATGACCTACAGCCGGACGGAAATACAGACGGACAGACGGCCAGATGGACAGACGGACAGCAGAGTCTTGGCAATAGGGTTCCGTTTTGACACTTTGGCTACGGAACCCTAAATACCAAGAGTTCTTCTTGCACTGAAAAATGAATGACACTTAATATGTCACTAATAGCGTGCTCTACACGCAAGTGTTGGGATAACCTTGAACTGTTTCTGTTCTCATATGCGCAATTTTAATGATGTTGGGTAAAGTTTTTGCACACAAGAGCCACATAATGACGTTGTAGTTACTATGTATGCCTTGTTATACGTGAGTGAGAGTTATGACTTGTATGACGTTTCGGTTTCGTAAGCTGAGAAGTGTTTGCCATTCTTTGAGCTCGTTCTTTCGTTATTTCTCCAAAAACACCGTTAATGTTGAAACGTGAAAATAATTGAGGTTGCCATACTTTATCAACTTCCTTTTGTAGTTTGGATATAATGTTTGCATAAATCTAGCATAGCGCGCCGTAAGCTCCAAATAAGATTCTGCTCCTATGAACATGGTTATGGGAGTTACATTAGTGATAAAAGAAACTCAGTCTTTAGACTTATATAATAGATTCGACTATGTTTTCAAAGACGAAGACTCAGACGTAGAGTCATTTTAGTTTAAGGACTCGAATCTGACACTTTTGAGCTCGTCTGAGTCGTTTAAGCCAAACGATTAAACATATGCACCTTTTGTTGTTGAATAACGTAATTTTAAACTATACTTTCTACTTGAAAAGCACTCCAGTGAACGTCCTTTAAAGACTTGTAAGGGTTAAGAAACGACATAGTCTTATGGATAAAAGACTTCGACTTCGTGTTTACTCTTATGACTCAAGACTTAAAATAATAGTCGAGTCATAGGTCAGTAAAAATGAAGCGACTTTTCATCCTCATCATGGTATACTAATATTAAGAATAGTGTACTTGATCGATCATAAATCTACTATTTATGATCGATCAAGTATGCGTAATAGCAGTGTCATCAGAATGGTTGAAACTCACCAATCGATGGTACGAGGTTCGAATCTCAGGCACGCACCGATATATTTTTTAATTATGTGAGAATTAGAAATTAATTATCAGTGCTTTACGGTGAAGGAAACCATCGTGCGGAGACCTACACACCTGGGAGTTCTTTAAGAAAAAGTTCTCAAAGGTGTATGAAATCTACCAATTCGCACATGCTAAGCACGTTGGACTATGGCCTGAAACTCTCTCAATCTGTGCGAAGACCCGTGCCCAGTTGTGGGACAATAATGGGTTGACGACACGAGTATACGTAGTACCATAGGGCTATTTTACTTACTGCTATTTTCTTTTTGCTTTTCGAAATTTATTTTTCGCTTTTACATTAATACAAAGGAGGAGTGTGGTAGGTTTAGAACCCCTTAAGTGATGCCAACCATCACTATCTTAACAGCAATGTCAAGTCTGTTTTGGAGTTAAAAGAGACTGGTTGAATAAATAAACTTACACAGGTATTCAAACTTAGTCTTCATTCCCTTACGAAGATGGTTGATCACAAGTAAAGCTTCAACCCTATTTGAGGTCATTTACACTGTTCCCGATATTTGTAAAGGCGCATGGAGTATGAAGGCAAAAAGGAAAATGTGTGTCGGAATGAAAGAAATAGGAAAACGTACACAGTCCTTAAGGAAGTAAAATAATTATCATAATTATTTTTTTCAATTACTTTAAATAAAAATAAAACAACATTATTTATTTATTTATTTTAAATCATAAGAAATCCGATTCACCTAAAAGAGTTGGAATGATCGCTATTACCTCAATTGGATAGACAAAAATAATATTTAACGGTTATGTATATATTGCTATCTACTTATATCAAGATAGAATAATAAAAATAAATTGGCAGATACGTCTTTGTAACTATTAATGACCGTCTCTATAACAGTACAAATGTTATAGAGACGGTACCATGGACACCTTCCATCAGGTAGACTTTTAATATATGGAAGTAGCAAACGAGTACTTTTTATAGTACGGAAGTAGCAAACGAGCATGCAGTCCACCTAATGGTATGTGGTTGCTGCCGCCCATGGAAATCTGTAATCAACCCTAGGCAAGATCAAAGTCTCACCTAAGGTTAGCCACAGATGCGTTGCAGTATGTCTCCCTTACCACACCCTTAAGACCAGAACACAACAGTGCATAACACTGCTATTATGAGGCAGAAATAGGTGTGGCGGTGGTGCTGCTGCCAGAGTGGAACGATAATGGGTTCTACCACCTTGAAAGTTACAAATAAGACTACATGCTGATTTGTTACTCCCAATAAAAATCATATAACTAAAACCATATATGGATATTTCAATAGTGACATAGATTCACATAACAATTTAGAAAACATTTGTCGCTATTTCCCAGGCCCCAAATTTATCGAATCTCTATCAAGGGTCTACTTTGAGAACTACGGCCAATTTATTGGGATCCCCCGGGGCTGAATATTTGAGGATGACACATTGAGGTCCGATCACACAAATAACCTAATATACTATCTTTTAATACATAAAGTTTCTGACAAAATATAGTTTCTTTAAGAAAATAGGAATTAAATTGCTTTTCACAGATATTCCATGTAAGTGTATTTTAAAGGTATATTGGACTTCAGAACTATGCACTGTGTACGTAAGAAACCAACATATATTTAAATTATTTTTTACTTTTTTGTGGTATAGAAGTCGGTTTCTATTTCTTGTTAAAAAAAACTTTTTTCACTTTTTTAGTGAAGTTAAACTTATATTTGTCTTCACATAATATTACTAATTTTGCTTCGTAAATATAAATTTACACGAAAGCATAAATTAAAACATAAATACTAACATAAATTCAAATTCCAGCATAAATGTAAAATTTAGTCCTAAGCCATGACCAACAAAACTTTTATAAATTATATAGAGGTGAATAAAGGTCAGGTTTATTTTTATGCACCGGTGCGTTCCATAGGATCCCAGAGTCCCGTGCAAGCGCTGAAGAAATCCACCGAGGGGGTTTTAGTGGGTAAAAATCTTACATAACCCGGAGTCTCTCCCAAGGCTTCGGTGTACCTTTTGAAGGTTTCCCCCGTCAACAAAAAAAAAAGATCTGTATTTATATGAACTGGGCGCTTCCACTCGCAGGAGGCTGCCGCGCTCTTCTCGCTTAGTTATAAGTTTTCTATTATGTTCCAACCTGACCTAATCCATCCAATATAAATCATTACAGCTCAACCTAATCCTAAGCAATAAATAAATTAATAAATTTAGACTAACAGTACCCTGCATCATCAGGTTTCAGGAGTTGAAGGTCAAAATTTTCATCTTATATCTCTGCATAGTGATTTTACTGCATATTCGTAAGCACCAAATGGCCTACTTCTATGGACTAGGTTCGAAGTACCCCTGCATCATCAGGGTTGGGGAGTTGAAGATCATATATTTCATAGTATGTCTCTGCTTAGTAATCCCATTATATATCTGGAAGCACCAAATGGCTAACTTTTATGGTTTAGGCTAGCAGTACCCCTGCATCATCAGAATTGAAGAGTGGAAGGTCAAATTTTTCATCATGTTATTTTGTCTTATATACCTAATATTAGGTCCAAGTTTCATGAGAATCGAGTCGGTAGAACCCGAGTTATTAGTCCTTTTGTCGCGCACATATTTAATGCAAATTTAAGACTTATACGTTTTTCTCATGGGTATCCTAGTCAAAACTGAACCAAATTAACATGGGACTCATCGGGAAGCACCAGCTTTTGAATATTTCTTTTTGTCAAAATCAGTTTATATTATCCATACACACAAAAAAAAAAAGACGGGTTGCACTCCGGGATGGCCGGCAGAAGTGAAAACTTGATTATTAACGTTGAGCATGTTTGATATTTTGGAATGGTTAGGGAATAATTTTGCACCAATTGCTTTATCAGTATAAAGGTACTATCATTTATGTGGTAGAATACAATATTCATTTATTGCGCTATCGTACACAAACATGACAATTTATATTACATTAAAAATTGGGCGCGTGGCACGCTGTAACATACACGAACATTCGCGCAAGCGCCCTGCGCTGCCTAAACGAAATAGTAGGCCCAGGCATACATACATACATTTTCGCCGCGCCGTAGAGAGGGGATAGCTGTCTACTCTCCATCCGTCTTACGCTTTTTCGATCAGGTCACGTGTCCTGACGCGAGTTTAAGATTTTCTACCCATTACAGAAAAAGTGCTCAACGCCGCTAAAGAAGTTTTCACTTCAAATACTGTCGAATTGAGAACTTTCTCCTTTTTGGAAGTCGGTTAAAAAAGGGATCTATGACCCTGAGTAAACTTAGACGAAGCCCATAAATATTCCAGTTATTTATATTGCTCTTGCTACAGTACTCTCGTAGTAATCGTAGCAAGGCGTAGAGTTTCGTAGCTCGTGTTCTACGAAACTTGTATTAGATCGCAACTACTACCGTTTTGCATTCAATATAACTTTGTCATGACTTCAAATATTATGTAAATTGATATGAATTGTTTTTTTGTTGTATTAGTATAAGTTTCATAGCATATATTTGAAAAAAAAAGTACTACATACTGTAACTACTTCTAATAATTATAGTGTAACCGTGACGACCCGCGAGACAGAGCGGTCATACCTGATACCACATACGTCTGACATGCAGAGGGATCCATGTTCGATTCCTGACAACAGACCGACCCCGAGACAAATATCTGAATTTAGATTTTGTTTTGGGTCTAGGTGCGTGTGTATTTGTATTAGCATTGAGCTATGACTATTGAAAGCATTATTTATTGATTTATTTAACTGTCTAGTATATTTTAAGTAGCGATGCTACGAATAGTTATTCGGCCGAATACCGAATATTCGGCGGGGCTATTGCCCGAAGCGCCGAATATTCGGTAGCACTTAGTACTTCCTGTGGGTGACAAGCCACAACTCGTCACTTACAAGTTTACTTGTATCGCTGAAGCACCGATGATGATTCATCTCCACTTTGAAAGAAAAGCAAAATGACAAAACCATTGAGCTATGATAATTTCTGGAATTGTTTTGAGAAGGTCGCTATAGAAAATGTACGTTCAGATGTATGTGTGGAACAGAATGTTGAAAAGTTCGATTGCAAAGTAACTTAATTTTTACATGGCATATATTCGCTTAGATCGGACAGCAGACCATTAAATGTGGTAGTCATCAAACGCAAATCTTTGTTAAAATTTATTTATCATCTCCCGGTAGCGGTAGGTTATGGCTGTTTTCGGAAGCAGGTGTAATTTATGAGGAAAAACGCAATCGTCTGCTATCGACAAATGCTATCAAAATGTTTTCATTCATCATAACTTACCGCTTTTGTATTTTATATTAATATTAATATGTTAATTTGTTGGTTAAATAAACATCTTTGTGAGTATTATTTTAGGTTTATTTTTTTCATAACTTGCTATTTCTATTCGGCTGAGTAGTTTGTAATATTCGGCCGAATACCGAATAGCGAAAAAAGCGGCCGAATAGCCGCTATATTTGCCGAATATTCGTGGCATCACTCATTTTAAGTATAGAGATACAGTCCTATTAATGTTTAAAGATTACGAAGATCCATATATCTGTTATTAACTCAAAGTAGATAAGATTTAAAGCCGATTACAATATTGTTAATCTTAATTGTTAATTCAATTTTAATAATGTAACGATCCCTTCAATATGTTATATGAGAATTGTTAAGTGAATTTTCATTACATTTAGATTAAAAGAAGATAAGTATTTATGAAATCTGTTTTTTGAAGTTCCTTTTATACCATACCTTTTATACCCGATATCTATAATTGGTAATATGTATTCTGTGTGATTTGTGCGGATTCATGCGTAAATGCAAATAAAATGAAAGTTTAATTTGTCGCCTCCTTAGGAATTTTGGGCAGAATATAAAAAAAATACCTTAAAGGTCAACGAAAAGAAAGCCTCGAAACTAAATAAAAACTAACTAGTAATATATAGTAATAACTAGTAATATAGTATTGTTGAAAATATTGAAATAAAAAACTCGACTGCTAAAAGTGATTTTTTTGTTCATAATGATACATTTAATTTAACGCTTAATAGAAGTTTTCGTGGAAACAGTCAAGTATTACAATATATATATTTTTAGAAAGGTCTAATTACTAGCATTAATTTGATACCCATATTGTAATGATCACAAAAAATCGTCACTCCCTCCCTTTTTCCAGGAGTCATTTTTTAAATTATATAGCCTATTTTACTTTCCAAACTGAGACCACTCTAATAATATGTCATACCCCTTTATAGAAATACGTCATAATCCGTCAAGCCGTTTGGGATGTAGCGCATGCCAAAGACATGGACATACATACAAACAAACATACATACATACGCAAAAATACATTACCTTACTTCTGACGCAGTCGGGTAAAAAGTGTATTACTTGCCTTTATTTTTTCTTGCAATGCCTCAATACATACTTTATAGAAATACCTGCTTACACAGTCTAACCAGTCTGTTTTATTCTAAAAATAGTAGTTTTATGCTGACCATGCTTGGATTTCCCTGTCTTCATACTTCTTACTGCTATTTGGGCAATGTATCAGCCACTTACAATGAAGTCTTCTTTTTTATATTTTGTGTTAATAAAACTATTTAATTGTATGACTGAGATTAATACTACGTATATATATATAATACTAGTATATAATATCGTATAGTGGCATATCGTATCGCATAAGTATTATAGTAGTAATATTGACGACCCGCGTGGTGGAACGGTCACCATACCGGTCTGACATACAGTGGGTCCCGGGTTCGATCCCCGGCCAGAGAGAAATCTGAATGATGAGTTTAGGTTTCTGTTTTGGGTCTGGGTGTTTGTGTATTCGTCTTTGTGTGTCCATGGCACCCATGATACAGGAGAAAATCCTACTGTGGGGCTATGAGTGTAAAAAGTGTGTAAAAGTGTATAAGTAATCGGATGGTATAAGGTAACTGAATATTACGCTTGAGAGATTTAATTATTGCTGTAATAAACAAAATGTATTCTACTAATTTCCGTTAGCCTTCTAAATATAATATTATTATAAATGTGCCTTAAAATATACAGCCCTTAAAAAGGTTCTATGAAGGGTCAAACCCTTGTGCTCGGTAATAAAGCATTTCATTTGTTCACTGATTCAGAATTAATTTTCATGTTATAATTTTGGTTATTTTAGCTTCTAGATTAGAATAAAAATCCGGCCAAGTGCGTTTCGTACCATTATCTATAAATAACGGCAGAAAAGTCATGTTTGTTGTATGGAAGATCCAGTTAAAACGAAATAAATAATTTTATTTGATTTTAATTTTTTTTTTTTATAGTATGGAAGTAGCAAACGAGCATGCAGCCCACCTGATGGTAATTGGCTACTGCCGCCCATGGACATCTCTAATCAACCCTAGGTGCATCGCTACTCCTCACTACACAGATGCGTCGCTACCCCTGAGGACTAGGATGGAATGCCTCGGAAAAGTTTGTCTCCCTTACCACACCCTTCAGACCAGAGCGCAACAGTGCGTTACACTGCAGTTATAAGGCAGAAATAGGTGTGGCGGTGGTGCTTCCGGAGTCGAACCACAAAGAGTTCTACCACCGTCAAATATATAAATACATATTTTATGAATATTTTAAGCACGTACCTGTTGCCGTTATTAATATCGAGCCAAAATATTACTCTTCTTTGGGAGCCTTTCTTAATTTTTTTTTATTCTGTTTTTGGTATTTGTTGTTTTTGGTATAGCGGAAAAAGAAATACGTCATTTGTGAAAATTTCAACTGTCTAGCTATCACGATTCATGATATACAGCCTGGTGCCAGATAGACGGACAAACGGACAGACAATAAAGTCTTACTAATAGGGTTCCGATTTTACCCTTTGGTACGAAACCGTAATAATGTAATGATACATATATAGTGTCAGTACATTAATTTCATTTATTCGTAATTATTAATTATTTATCATCATTATGAACTATTTTGCCAGGTGGTAGAACCAGCGTAGTTCGTATGTGGAGGTACCACCGCTAAACCTATTTCAAGCGTGAAGCAGTTCTTGTGTTTGAGTGGAAGGGTGTACTTGTCGGTTAATTTTCTAAGTCTAAGCCCTTGGAAGTGGTACCTCATATGTAATTGATTTCAAATAGAACCCCTCTTGTCTATGAAGTTGCTTACAGATGCCCATTCGCAGCAGTGACCAATTACTTTAGCATCAGATAGGATGCATACTTACTCGCTACTTCAATGATGTAAAAAATACAAGTCTAACGACACTTCATATCGGTCAATCCATAAAACGGATTTGTGACCCAGAAATAAAAAAAAAGATTACCAACCTTTTGGAGCACTCGTGTAAAAATATAAATTCATACATACATATACTAAAAATGAAATGTCTGCGTATATGTACATCGCATGTATTTAGAAAAATAGCTTGGAAGGCTGCGAATAAGTAAGAATGTTTGTCTGTCTGCTTATCTGTGTGTTTGAAATCGCTCCGAACTAAAATTGCTACTCAATTTAAATAATATACTTTACGCTGTTAAGAGTTACTACAATTTAACATTGTTACATTATTTCTGTGGGTGAATCCGTAGAGCGAAGCTAGTATAATATCTATCCAATACTTCTCCTATACATAGATACTGGTAACACAACCTCGACACAGTAATGTGTTAAACAAAAACGCGAGATCAACGCAACCTCGGAAATTGATTTAGAAATTGCCTTGTTGACCTATTTTCCGTGTCAATTGTTCTCATAACGATTTTATTGATGACTATTAGCAACTTGACAGTCAACAAGATCGGTTGAGTTCCGTTCGCTTCCGTTCAGTCTTTTTGTAAGCGATTGTATTAAGTACTCGTCGACGATATTGCTACGATTCTGTTGGTTTGATTTATATGTTTCTGTCGACTCAGTCTTTAGTATAGTTTAATTTGGAGTAAATGTTAGAAATCATCATATTTTCACAGGCTGAATTAAATATATTGCAAGTTGAGAATAAAATAAACCTAATACGAAATTTTAAAATGGAATGGATTAGATTAAAACGCTTCGTATAATTATGTCTACCTTAACACACCCTTCCGACAGTGCAGCGCATAATACTGTTGTTATTAGGCACACACGCTTTTGAAATAGTTGTGGCAGTGATGGTTCCGGAGTGGAACCACAAAGAGTCCCCCTTTGCAAATTAAATATTTTGGTGCACAAACGCCAACCTCAGGTAAGTATCATATCTGGGTTTGGTTTCGTATGTCCATATGTTGCAGTGACCACTGTCCATCTCGTAGAAAGCATACTTATTACATATCAAAAGAACTTTACTGTTTAAAGATAAAAATCCCTCAAAAAATAAAATTGCAAAATAACTGCCAAGACTACGAATGACGAGGCAAACTTCAGCTTGAACTGCCTTCATACGGGAAGATGCTATAGAATAATACTCGTATACTGTATAGAAACAAAACATCCGGTTGGCGGGCGAGCGTAAAAACTGCTGGCAAGCCTTCGGGAATGAGACGGCAACAAAGACTTCTATGTAATTGAACTATCAAATGGGTTCAACGTTCATACCTATTTTTATTCTTATAATCAGTGATAGCCTAATAGTTGAGCTGGCTTCTCAATAACGGGCCATGGTTTGAACCTCAGGCACGTACCACTATTTTTTCATAATTACGCATAATTATCACTGTTTTACGGTAAATTAAAGTTCTCTAAAAATGTCTCAAAATATAATCATAAAATACTAACTACTTTTAATATAAAATACCATTCATCTACGCATCAGCCTTTTTATGCTTTAATGGCAGTTTTCAAATGTTCGATGCGTATAGGCGGACGCAGTGGGTATTGATGTAACACAGGAAGACGCTGTCTATCTTTTGACAGTTCTTGCTTAATGGCCTCTTACGACACCCACGGGAAGAGAGAGAGAGAGAGAGTTTTTCTGTTCAATACCGACACTACCGTGAATATAAAGTAACAATCCCAATAGATTATACTCAATTTTCAGCAATAATACCGCCGTTCACCACAACAATGCACGGTTCGTGAGTCTTCAAGTGACTGCGAACAAACTTGAGCAACTAAATGTGTGTAAACGAAATGATTGGGCGTCGACGGAAGGACACTTTCCTCATTTTCTAATAAGAACTATTCTATTTTTTTTATGGCAAATCTACTCGTTTCCTTATACACACTATTCTTTGTTTTTTGGTACACACGCAGGTACGTGACAAAAAAAAAACATTATCAACATGTTTTCTAGCCAGGAAATGAAATTCGAACTTCTTATGTAGTTCGGGAAGACCAGTATTGTGAAAATGTAGTGTAACTTTTTCGTTAATCAAGTGCTTTGAGAACTCGAATAGAGTATTTCGAATTAAATTGGAACCTTTCAGTAGCAACCAAAATCATCCTTGTGATTCGACTTCTGATTTAGATTAATATGACTTGATTATTTTATGGCTGGACTTCGATAAAACGTGGAGAGCCTAAATTAAACCACATAACTAGTGCAGCTCAAATTTTAATTATTGATAACATTAACTGATTCACCAATCTTTGACAAAGATCGTTAATTTGGTGATATTGAAAGCGGTAGAATCTTCATTGACTATAAGGTACACACATTATAATTTTCAGGATCAGCCACACATAGCATTCTTATCTTAAATAGGGTTATTACAGACGTCCATAGTCGGCAGTGATCACTTACAATCCGGTGGACTGCATGTTCTTTATCTACATCAATTTTATAAAAAAAAGTACATCCACCACGGGACGCCTGGCAGATATGAAACATCGTGTTCATACAAGTAATATGCATAAAAGACAAGATTGCGACAGGAACTAAATATATAGCATAATTAAAAAAATTGCGCCACCTACGAATAGTACTCCGTTCCAAGTCGAACTAACACCACAACCCCGTTTAGTTTTGTTCGATACTTAATATTTCCGAGAATGTATAACAGATGACGCTTTAATATATATGACGTGGCGATCGCCACGCGAACAATCAGGTAACGTGTGCCTATAGATGTCTCACATCAAAAACGACAGTTTAGAAAAAAATACAAATATTTTCGTATATAATAAGGTTTTTTGCGGTTTCCTTAACCCAGTTATATAAACAGTTTTACTCAATTTATTTATTCGGGTATGGAAAAAGACAAGTTTGACAAATCTCTTCCGATTGATACATCGTCCAATGACATACATATATTTGTGTAATGTACGTGTATTTGTAGATAAGTATTGTGATGTAAAATGAGGGTACCAGGGAAGGGTTGTTAAATTTTGTAGGAAGGAAGACAAAATACTGAATGGTTTTGACGTGATCTTGTATGACGTGTTATAATTATATTTATTTTTTGACCTATGTTTATGATTTATTTAAATCAACTTTTATAACAAGACAGGAATGCTTTCGTTAAGTATCGTTTAGCATCGAAGTAGCAAACGAGCAAGTAGTCTACCTGATGGTAAGTAGCTACTGCCGCCCATGGACACCTGTAATAAACCCTAGGTAAGATCAAAGTCTCATCTAAGGTTAGCCACGGATGCGTTGCTACCCCTGAGGACTAAGATGGAATGCCTCGGAAAAGTACGTATAGGTGAGGCGGTGGTGCTTCCGGAGTCGCATCACAAAGAGTTCTACCACCTTCAATTTGGCTACAGTACAAGTATAATAGTACAAGCAGAATAGTAGGATAGGTGGAATGAAACTGGACCTCATACCCGATGGCGCCAGAAAGAGGGTAATCTATATATGTATGCATGTATATATTTATGTATTTATTGTAGTATGTGTAAATAATAAATTAATATTAAAAACCGATTGCTTAACATAAATTGAGAAAATAGTCTCGAAATAATATTTGTACTATATGTAGACGGAGACAAACAAAACTACAGAAAAATAACAGCACAATAATTTAAGTAGGTACGTTTGTCACTGCCCACAGCACTTGTACAAGTATACATTTTTCGTTTTTTATTTAATTAAGTAGTAGTTTATCGTCTTAATAATAATTAAATTTGTTTTAATTCAATTTAATGAAATATAATCAAGTTTCAAAAAGAACATCTTACGTGTATCAATTAACGGTACATGGGCGACGTAATTACAAAAGTGATTAGGGCAGGATTAGTTATTATGTCCCGCGGTAATTTACCAGGGAGTTAGCCCGTTGAGGTGCTTAGAAGATTTTCTCGACGTTAACGAAGAAATAAAAATCTATTTACCCGAATTTTTCTTTTACTCTTGTATGTTAAGTGATAGGCAAGATGATAAGTGAAGTTAATAGTAAGTGTACATTATGTATAGAGTCTGGAAGATTTGAGTCATAATACTGTATCATTTCGTGGTCCTATGATGCAGTGCTTCCAGATCGTGATTATAAAATTACAGTAAATGCCATTTTAAAGAATTTTGAAGGAAAATTTACGACGACAAACAAAAAGGTCATCCACTAAAGGCAATCTATTGCTTAAAAGTACGTTGTTGCTAAATACAGTAGATTCCGATACTGTAATTTTACTATTACAGTATACAGTAAAAAAGTTAATATAGTAAGTTTACTACAGTACATCTACTGTAATTACAGTGCATGTGGAATCACTGGCTATGATGAAACATCAACTTGATATAGAGTATAACTATTCCAACAATGAAACAGACAACAAATAATACAAATGTTATAAATGCAAAGTTTGTAAGAATGTATGTATGTGTTATTTTTTAAGCAAAACTACTGATCGGATTTGGCACACGAATAGATTACTTAGATTAACACATAGGATACTCATTACCGTAGTAGAAGCGGGTGTAGCCGCGGGAAATCTGCTCGTAAATAAAAAACACATGAAAATTAAAAAAAGTTTAATCTATGAGTTATTTGTCAGACGGGGTTCAGTTAAAGTACATTTCTGTTGTTCAAAGTTATAACAATCTATCTCGATTTGACTTATACATTTACGTTTAATTCAAATGCTTGTTTAAGTCAGACGATAAACAAAGTAGAAATTTTAAGTAAATTAAAGTACATAATTACTTGTATATTTAGCGTTGAAATAACAGAACAAGTAAAGGGAGCGCGAACAAACGAAGTCATAGTTCCCTCTTAGTACTTTCCGAAAGTTGAAAACAAGATAAATACAATATGTAAGTAGGTTAGCGATTTAATAATAACAAATTAAATCTTCTTTATTGTGGAAAAAACGTTTCCGCCATAATTGGATACCCGACATAAAGCTTACAATTCAATATAATAAATAGATAAAAATATTTTTAAAGGCTCATCCCCGCTGCTTGTCTATTTCGACTAACTTTATTAGTCCACAAAGTTAAACGATACCAAGCGTAGTATTTAGCTGCATGTGTGACCGTTGGAGGCAGTCTTTACTGTTGCGCTTTGAATGATTAGGCTAGGTCATGTACCACAGTCAAAAGTATCCTATGTGTTAATCCAGGCAATAAACAATCTGCGAGCCAAATTTCATCCAAATCCAATCAGAAGTTTTTGTGTGTAAGTTACACACACATCCTTACGAACTTTGGCATTTATAATAACAGTAAGATTTGCTACAATTTTACGATACGCACTTTTGTTTACAGGGAAGGAAGGGAGGGGCGGTCATGAGCAGCCAAACGTAGACTTTAAAAGGATTAGAATGGTGTCACAAAAAAGTTTTCAGATAAGGAGAATGCCGTATTTAATATTTTGTTTTTAGAGGCTACGTTCATTCTATTTTAGAAAACTTCTGAAATATCTGTCTAGGGTCAGATTATTGTGTTGCATAAACAAATTGCAGCAAGACTACCGCTAGCTACATAATAAGCTGATTCAAGCAAGATGCAATTTTTATGGCCTGTTTACGAGCTCCAACAGGCACGTGTGGAACTGAAAATTTGTGGCACGTCACTTGTACTATTTTACTCGTATGAATAGCGTCGGTGTCTCTAAAATTCAGTGAGTCGTGAATCGTGCCGTCAACATGTACCTGTAACGTTAAGGACAAGAATATTTTAAATAAACTAGTAACATTTTCGAAAACTTGAAAAACAAATCTGACTTAAAAAAAATATTGATTGCCTTCAGTTACTCAGTCCCTCTGCAAACTGAGGCGATTCCAATGAAATGTCATATGTCACATTTTGTCAAGCCGTTTGAGCTGTAGCGCGTGCCAAAGAAATGGACATACAAACTTAGGAACATACATAATAATAATTAATAATAATAATTTATTGTTCACTGTCGGTTTACAATGAGATGTTACAATACATAATATAATCCACAACAGTCCACCCTATGTGGGTATACAATATTTTAGTC
>MOOZ01002063.1:42759-53962 GCA_002930495.1 Cecropterus lyciades
TCGATGTGGTTTGCCGGAGTCTAGCAATGACGTAACGAAATCTATTTAGTTTCCTACAAACTTTTTCTACGTGATTAGCCCAGGTAAGATAGGAGTCAACAGTTTTGCCTAGAAATGAACTGTTCTGCACTTCCTTTATTGTCTGACCCCCATAGTTAATATTAAGATTTATTTGTTGCTTTTTTTTAATCTTAAATCTGATATAATATGTTTTGGATAAGTTTATACTTAGGTCATACAAACACACACAAAAAACAGTACTCTTCTCTTGACGCAGTCGGGTAAAAATAATATATTTTCTTTTTTAGTGGTCAACTATCTTAGTTCTCGGCTGTAACAATGCATTTGTGGTTGAATTTAGATAGAACCCCTGTTCTTTATGCAGGCGTCCATGGGCGGCAGTGACCACTTACCATCAGGACTGCATGGTCGTATGCTACTTCAATCTTATTAAAAATATTTTAATACTTATTTATGTTTTCTATTGTATTTGTATACCACGATTCATGCTAGTACGATGAATGTTTTTAAAACACCAATGTAATTAATGGTTTAAACAATACATCATAAAAGTGTACTTGTCAAAGTACGTTATATGTTCACTACATTATTTTCCAATCGGCATGTATCTTAATCAATCCACAAAACAATATATATAAGAAAAATATGCTCAGCAGTGGGACATAGTCTTAAAGGCACAGTAAACAATAAATACCATGATCGGTCGTACATTGCTAGTGCCCCATATTAGCGTTACTGACCTAAGCCGAGGTTCATACTTCACAGGTGCCCTTGGGTCAGCCGCAATCCCTATTTAACCAGAGGCGGATGGCCAGGACTCCGGCATTGGCTCCGCACCGTGCATCAATCTAGTGAAGGAGGAAGGTTGAGGAACCCGGTAAGGGGGACCAAAGCTATCTCCCCCATCCGGGACGGGCCGGGACAAGAAGAGACTGGACTGTCTTCTTGTCCCGGCCGAGGTTTAGGCTTACTATAAAAACGCGGTGAAGCTGTAAAGGCCCATAGGGTCAACAGCAATTATAAAATTCGGAAAAAAAAACTTTCTACACACACAGCGCTGCACTAAATTTCTTCCTGTGTCGTGGGTACCATATACTTAAATTCATCATTCAGACATTTGTCTTGCGGGGGTCGAACCCGGAACCCACTGCGTGTTAGGCCGATAAATATGAACTCGGAAATCTAATATTCGGTGCGGAGTTGTAATGGAACTTTTCGTGACGTGCAGGTTACATCTTATTACCGAGAAACAATAACCGCCTACCTCACGTATTATGACTGTCACGTACCTTCATTATATTACGGTGTACGTTGAAGATTTTATTAAGATTAAAAAAGTATGAATACCTTGTTAGATAAGAGTTCGATCGTCAGGTTGAAGCTGCGGTCGGCTAGTCTCCGATATTTTTTTTATTATCCATCCTATGGTAAGAAATCCAGAGTAAATAGACTCCGAAATTTTTTGTCCAAAAAATTAAAAATAGGCTTTATGTTTCAAGATTTTTTTGCCTCGTCTATCCTAAGGAAAGAGGAGGAAGGTCTGCTATGCTAAATCCCCTCTTGTATACGCTAATACTATATGATCTCAGGGTTAAAAGTCTGAGTCATGTATGCAAACATGAAATATAATAAGCATTGTTTACATGACATAGAAATATAACTATGTCGAGTGTATTTTTGTTATTCTAAATTAAACCCTTCGCAATTTCAGAATGATCTACCACCTTAAATTTAATTGTTATTTTAAAAAACTCTAAAACTATCGCTATTATATGGATTAATTGTTTTTTTTTACTAGATCTCACCTGCGACTTCGACCGTAAAATTTTTAAGGACCCGTCCTTAAAAATTTCGAGGAAGTTAGTACAACTGCCGTGGTTCAGGTGCGGCAGTACCAACTGTATAAATGGCTTTGTTGAAATTATAAGGATTTGTTTAACTAATATGATGAGTTCCAACCTAGTTCTCAGCACTTGTTGTTGCATGGATGTATCATGTGCAGTCAGATCTGTTTTATATGGTGTCGGATAACTAAACCTCGAGCTGTATCCAAAAACACCTCTCAGACATTTTATTTAGTGGGAATGGGAAGGATTTAGATTCACATAACAAATATATCCATTTAAATGAATAAAAAGCACAATCTTGTTGTGATATAGGTGCAAGTAAATTTGTGAAGTAATTTAGATTTTTAAGTGAGCTGTCCACCTTTAGTACCATAAATACTGTAGAATAATTAATTTTAGGCCAGAGTGATACGTCCAACCGTGTTTTTAATTAATTAATTAATTCTGAGTCCATATTCTATATTGCTTTTGGCGAAAAACAAATTAGGTAAATCAGGACGCAAAAGCTAAAGCTAAATTCGTATTATTTCATAATGTGCTATATTACTATTTTCAAACCTTTTGAAATAGTCTTCATCCCCAAGCCTCAAACTACATTTCGAAGGTGGTAGAACCACTTGTACTTCGACTCCAAAAGCACCACCGCCACACCTATTTCTGCCTAACAACAACAGTTTTAAGCGCTGCTTTGTCATAGTCTCAATGGTATAAGGGAGATATATTTACCGAGACGTTCCAACTTAGTCCTTAGTATTAGCAACGCATCAAGTGCCAACCACAGGTAAGACTCTCTGAAAACCTCATTTGAGGTTGATTACATCCATGTCCATGGGCGGCAGGAGCTACTTACTGTTAGATGGACTGCTCGTTTGTTACTGATATAAAAATATATATACATAATATCGTAGCTGATAGTTTTTTTGCATTATTACCACTCCCTTCTCATGGTGGAACACTAGGCTGATGGACTAGATACTTAAAATTTGTAGACGTGGTTTTGTGAAGAATTTATCAGATTCATTCTCAGATATAGTTCGAGATGAAATATTGTAAGAGTTCTTGGCAGCTACATTTTGACCAGTTCACGTTATGAAATCTAGATATTTCCTGCGGAAGTTCCGTTACATGTTGTCTACATTACATTGTGATAGATGGCTCAAAGTTAATCAAAAAATATTCAGTGCTCCTGGATTTGTATATACATAGACATATTTCTATATAGGTTAGCCATACGTTGCAAATACGTTGCTTTCCCTGAAATCTTAAAAGGAATGCCTCGGATAAGTATGTTTCCTATACCACACCTATCAGAGACCTGATAGGTGTGGTAAAGGAAACATACTTATCCGAGGCATTCCATCTAACCACAACAGCGCATAACACTGCTGCTATCAGTCCAAAATACGTGTGCTGGTGGTGCTCTTGGAGTCGAATCACAAACAGTTCTACAACCTCTAAACTGCAGTAGGGTTAAACTGTATCACAATTATGAATTTACTACCTCTAATAACTGAATGCTTAGAGGCTGTTCCAAAACAAAAAAAAAAACATCAATCCTCTTGCACTGTCATAAAAAGAAATATAAAAATATTAAACAAAACATTCACGTAACATAATAAAACAAACTCCCTTCCGTTCTACTTTGTCGGGTATCATCATTTATGGGTCTGGAATTGTGTTTATGGCTTTTTCCCCTTAGACCGAGTCATACCCGTATCTTGAGATTCACGTCATACGTCGAATGCGGCAGTACTTTCAGAAATTGATGATGATGATGAAAAGATAAAGCCGCTTTTTCTTGTTGGATCTTGGCAGGCATCGTTACTAAGGTAAAAAAATGTAACTAACAATTTTAGCGGGATAATTATGAGACTCTTTATAAGGTTAAAGTATAAAACTATCACGTAATTCTGGTTGTAATCGGTCACTGCCGCTTATGGACATTTACAAGCTTATTTACATGAATTAGCTTGTAAATGTCCGCGACAGCGACGTCAGCGACGAACCAAAGGACCTACATGGTCTATCTGAAGTCAATAACGAATGTGTTGCCACTAAAGAGGACCAAGATGGTCACGTCAACTCCACCTTTCCCGGTAACACAAGAACTGCTTCACGCTGATTCTACCACCTACAAATTGAGGTTTTCTTGCGTTTCTGTTGAAGGGTGTGGTGGCCGGTTCACTTCATATGAGGCGATCATCTTAGTCCTCGGGAGTAGCAACGCGTCTTTGATAGAGTTCAGATAGAACCTCTGTTCTATATGAAGTTGCTTATTGATGTCTATGGGTGACAGTAACCACCTATCATCAGGTGGACTGCATGCTCGTTTGCCACCACGTTTCAATCTAATAAAAAAGAAAAAAAACTATCATTCCATTAGGACGTCGTAACTCATGACTCCCAAGAACGAACTTGTGGTAAGTTTTTCTGTACTATGTCGTTATGTTTTTCAGATAACACTGAGCTCATACATAATTTATGATTAGTCGAATGTCGTTGTATACACGTTTCGTTTTTACGACTCGCAATACACGATTATTAAACGTTTATGTTTGTTTATGTTATATATTTCTATAAAGGTTAGCTATACGTTGCATACACGTTGCTTTCCCTGAAAACTTAAATGGAATACCTCGGATAAGTATGTTTCCTTTACCACACCTATTAGAGACCTGGTGTGGTAAAGGACTATACTTATCCGAGGCATTCATCGTCCATCTGACCTCAGCAGCGCATAACACTGCTGTTATCAGTCCAGTCAGTTTATGTTTGTATTGATAAGTAAACGTAAAATATGTCGTATTTTTGTGATGAAATAAAAAGCATGTTTTAGTTAGAGACCTATAGTTTATAAAACCTTGATGTTCAATGTACTGGTAAAGAACTTAAATGCAATCCTGCATATTAATAGAATTAGTAAAACGTATTGTGGACGTCAATGACTTAAAGTTCAGAGAACAGACAAAGTCAGTCTTAGAAATTATCAGTTTATATAATATTTTTACCCGAAATTCCGAAAGATCACATTAGTTCTCACATCCTATGAAATCATACGTTGTATGATATAAGACGTTTTACGAGGTTACACTTTCCACATCACACATTTTACGAACACACAAATTACACTAAATCGTGAAATTCGACAAGAGTTCGATTGGAATCCACATTTCACAAGACATTCCAACGTAACTCCACTCGAATTTACGTGCCACGTCTGATCCATTTAGCCATCCAATAGTACCAAAAGGCGCATCACAATAGTGACGTCACGGATGACGTCACCGCACTAAAAGCAAAAATGGACGAAAGCACAAAGCTTTGTGAATTCAGCGACGAACCAAAAATTCATTTGACGGACGAGCTACATTTTCAAAGAATGAGCTAAGACAGTCGTACAACCAAATGCATATAAGCTACATATGGTAGATTATTTCCAAAAAGACACTTTTAAAATTGGTCACATTAACAGTGAAGAGTTGTGTTTATTTTAAACATTACAATATTTATATAAATGATTAACTGATAACGTTTAAATTACATCACTTTAGTGATTTATTTAATCAAAATGATACTTCACTTGTAAATCAGCGATTGAAAGTTCGTTATACTCTCGGCTTCTCAATCGCTCCCGATTGAACTTATGACAGGGGTCATCTTAACCCTCGTGAGCTTATGAATGTAACAGTTAGTTCTAAATCTTTATCTATACACCTTATAGAATAACAAGCACCTAATCCTAACGGGACATTAATACATAAACAATCCCCTCGACTCTAACAAGCCTAGCGTGACCGAGCGAACAAAAGAGAAATAAATGATCGGGTCAACTTATACCTTCTGGATCGTCACAATCCATCAATTACTTAACTGTCCCCTGGCTATTGAACCCATTTTAGTATGTATGATTTATGATACCCACATACATTGTCAAGTTATGCCCTTATAGTTTCTATCGGGTTTGGGCGTCCTTGTAAGAAAAATCGTCGTTATAGACAATACATGTAATCAATCAATGTTGAAATGATGTACGTAAAAGTGGTTGGTTATAGAACATCAGTGGAAATCCTACAGCTTACCACAAAGATGCCGTTAATTTTTTAACACGCTTTTTTGTAACTTCGGTCGTATCTATGTATGTTTCATAACGGACTCTTTGAACGCGATTTTAACCCACTTTGAAACGTCGGATTCAGTTGAAACTTTGCACACTTATCAAGGACCGATGACAATACTATATTATATATATATATATTTCACCCATATTTGGTTAAATATGGGATGAAAGTTTGTACGAAAGTCCCTGAATTTTAATGCAAGCTCAATTACTTCGTATTTAGCATGGTAGTTTGATATAATAAAATACATTTTTCATCGTTTTCAAATCAACTCCCATCAATTTCATGTATTTTTGGGATATTCTTCACTTTCACCGTCAGCACCCCACGCTTTATTATGATAAATAGTTTTTAACTCATTGAAAATTATTTTCGATTTTCTAGTTCAGCTAGTTACAAAAGCATGTTTTTTTTAGTTTTTTAAAATCATTATTCATTTCAGAAATTTTTACTTTAAAACAAGCGTGCAGTGTATCTGATTTCAATTGAATACTGCCGTCTATGAACGGTAGTGATCACATTTTTATCACAATGAAGAAGACTTGATGGTAAGTGGCTCCTCCGCCCAGACAGGTGTAATCTACCCCAGATTAGATCTGAATCATACCATTGTTGGTTGGCTATACTTGCGTTGCTACATCAGAGGAGTACATTTTTATTATCGTTTGAAATAGCAAACGAGCATGCAGTCCACCTGATGGTAACTGGTTACTACCGCCCATGGACATCTGTAAGCAACTTTATATAAAACAGGAGTTCTATCTGAAGTCGATTACAAATGCGTTGCTATTTCTAAGGACTAAGATGTTCGCTTCAAATAAGTGAGCAGGCAACCACACCCTACCACTGGAACCCAAGAAATGCTTTTCGCTAGAAATAGGTGCGATGCTGGTCCCTCCTCGGTCGAAATACACTGGTTCTACCACCTGGTAAAATGCCACGGATAAGTACGCCTCATTTACCCAGACCTCAGACTCTCAGACCAAAACACCGCAACGCTCAACACTGCTGTTATTAGGCAGAAATTGGTGTGGCGGTGGTGCTTCTGGATCGTACCACAAAGGGATCTACCACCTTCAAAAAGGCAAATTTCGCATGAGGTGCCTTTTATTCTCACCGTATAATCAATTAATTTTCTAGTAGTAGTTCATTTTCTAACAGCATCACCCCATTCCCTTAACACAATACATGCTGTAGAAACTAGACAAGAGCACCTTCAACAAAACAGTTGCAAAGCTCTTTATAACGTTGATCGTATGCACTTCCCTTCGACTATTGTTGCTAATAACTTCGTAGTGTTGCACGATATAATCTAATTGTTAAATATATAGGTTTTAATTTAATATAAAATTAAATTATATTTTATGTATGCTTAATTATTTACGTTAGAGAATCCGCGTCATATAAACAGAGGGATAGATTGTCATCATTGATTAAAATTAGCTGAGCAATTTCATTAATAATTTAATGGTAAATTTTATGATATAGACGCGTACCAAGAAAGGAGTCTTTTGGTATTCCGCCCCTTAGGGGGTTAATAAGGGTTTAAAGAGGTACAACGACTGTAGTTCGATCGGGAAGGTACCACCGCCACTGCTATTTCTAGCGGGAATATGGTAGAATGAGCATAGTTCGACCGGGGAAGTTTTATCGCCAAACTTATTTCTAGCAGGAAAGTGGTGGAACGAGTATAGTTCGACCGGGGAGGTACTACCGCCACACCTATTTCTATTGTGAAGTAGTTCCTGCGTTTCGGTGGAAGGGAGTGGTTGCCGGCTCACTTTCATATAAGGTGAGCGTAGTCCTCGGGAGTAGCAATGCATCTGTGATTGACTTCAGATAGAACTCTTTTGTATGCAGTTGCTTACAATGTCCATAGGCTGCATTGGCCACTTACCATCAGATGGACTGCATGCACGTTTGCTACTTCAATCTTATATATAAATTAAAAATAAAGCACTAAATACCAATATAACATAAGCCGTTTGCGTCCGTTTGTCCTTATTGAAGCAGCGCAGTAGAGATTGCTCCATGTTTAAATTAGTTGCGAATTAACCCAGTACATATAAAAGAAAGTGAGATATCAAATAACCCGCCATGCTGCAATTGTCTACATACTTGCCTGCAAATTAGCTTTGGTTTCGATACCTAACCATTCCTAACCAAGCAGATGTAAAATGTTTAAAAGATTTTTGTGTTTGGTATGGTCGTAGGTATGTTTATATTATAAGACATGATAAAATATGGTATCTATTATTTTTAGAACATTTTAATCCACTCCAAACATCGTTAGAATTAAGAGGTAAGTAATCTAATTGCTCTCACAGTTAAGTTAAGTTCAAGTAGAACGATAAATTACTTCAATACTGTAAATACAGTATTGAAGTTGCACGAATGTGCAAACCAAGTACAACGGCATCCTCCTTTGTTGCATGGCGCTTGAAATTTTGATTTTATCCTCTTTCCCCTTCAATGTATAACATATATAAATAACAACCAAAACTTAAAATTGACACTATTAGTATACATATACGTACATACTTGTAAAAAAGGAGGCATTAAATATTTACCCATTTGACCCCCAATCATAAAACAAACAACAATAATGTCAATAAAGTCAGAAACACCTGAGTTATTCAAAATTATAAGAGATCGTTTTTCCAAGTTTCTGGAAAAACCGCTGAATTTTTTTCTATTTTCATAAAATGGGACTCCCTGTGAAACTAGCCACATACAATGCCGTTCGAATCGTTTCCGTGGGTAGCGGCATCGTGGAGTTATGCCCGAACATACATAAAAAAATATATAATATATATACACGACGAATAGATAACCTCTTTCCTTTGGAAAGTCGGTTAAAAATAATCATCATTACTATGTGTAAAATGGCCGTTTCATGCATGGTTCCCAAAACACTGACGGCATCACCTTGCTTTGCTGCAAGATTTAATATTCACGCAAAGTAGCCTTTTCGTCACCGGAAGCATGGACAAGTTTGGTAAACATATCTGACACGATGTTTTTTTTATATCAGATGACCATGCAGACAGGTTGCAGGGTCTCTGTTGCAAGTACCGCAAATAAATAATTTTTAAATCTTAATATATATAAATTACGTGTCACGTTGTTTGTCCGCGATGAACCTCTAAAGTACTGAACTGATTTCAATCAAATTTGCACATCGTGTGCAGTTTGATCCAACTTGAAAGATAGGATAGCTTATATCTTATACAAATTCCGTGCCACGTTGTTTGTCCGCTATAAACTCCTAAACTACTGCTATTTATATAGAATTAATTAGTACAGAGCTCTTTCCCTTTAAGAACATAATACGAGGATATTTGTTTACAAAACACCTTTGTTTATTGAATGCGCTTCCACGTTAAAACTACTAATACCTTGGAAAAAGAGATTTTGTTCCATTATTTCTTAAGTCCTTAAAGGAGGCAGGTCAAGGAAAACCCATTGGTATCTGTGTATTTGTGATTATGTTCTCACACGTGTAGTGAACTATGAACTTAATCTTTTAAACTCGCGACGCAAAAAGAGAGATGACGTGATTATCTGTATATCCGTGTGTTTGTCTTCGGCATCGTAACCTCTAAGCGAATGGATTGATTATGATGCAGTATTATTTGTTCAAAAGCTGACGTGATCGAGATGATTCTTAAGTTAATTTTAAATATCTTATTTTATACGTCGTCGTCATTTAAATTTATGTTTTATGAATTCTTAGATTAATTTTCTATGATAAAAATAATGGGATACCTTAGTATAATTAAAACGAAGAATCTTACTAAAACTATAAAGACGTACGTGGGTGTAGAGGTTGAGGATGTATGTGTGTTTGTTACTTTTTTATGCCAAAGCTACTGGTCGGATTTTGCTGATATTTGGCACATGGATAGTTTGTAACATGGATCAACACATGGGATAATCATTATTGTTGTAAACGTGACTGAAGCGGGCGGAACCGCGGGATCAAGCTAGTTTTTATATTAATATATTAAGTTCAAGACCCGATTTTATCATATTGTTAAGAATGTTTTATTTATATCCCTAAAATATTTTATTTATGAGTATCGTATATGTAAGCACATTTAGGTTATTTCGTGAACACTATTCTGCTGAATATAAACCACCGTATCCACTAAAAACTATTTATTTGTGTTTTATTAATTTAAACAGTTAAATTCGTTAAATTTAAATAAACATCATTCCTTTCAATTACAAACTATAACTATAATAAGTTTACGTAGGTCTTACCCTCGGGGTAATAAATGTTGTGATTGCTAGAGAGGACGTACGGTGCGTCACTTATTGATAAATATTTACGGATATATAAAAATATATATTTATAACTGTGAACAAATGATGATATCATCATACCGCGTACTTAATTTATTTTAATGTTAACGAATAATTAATCAAATTATAAATAGGTTTGTATTTATTACTATGTTGTACACAGTATATCACATATTTATTGGTTTTTATTTTATAATAAACAAAATATTAAAACGTTTTTGTTTTCTTTTTTAAGAAATGTTGGCTAGTTAGTACGTCTGCATATGTTTTAATGGTGTCGATAAAAGTAGGATATGCAGTGGTACGAAACACGCTTTTGTTAGGCCGGTAAGTTCAACAGAGAACACATTAGGCGGCGGACCGTTGGCTCGTTTTATTGCCTCACAGGCACGGCTTTTATAAACTCACTATAGTAATGACTCAATCAAAATAATAACAATGGTTTTTATTACATTCGCTAAGCGTAATATAGGGTCTTAAGCTGCAATATTTTAGTTTGACGTAGTAAATACTTATCACTCAATTTTCCCTCATAAGCGTGTTACTGTGTTATAGTGATAGTGATGTGTGCGTAGGCTAGTGTAGTGCGTCATGAACGAACACTCTCGGATCGACCATCATTTAGTTAAGACATATATGTAATATTTTTAAATAAATACTCCTTATAATTTAAAGTATAAAGAGTCGTTATAATTCACCGACAACTCCAAAAACACTTAACACACACTTTCTACACTCATAGCCCCACAGTAGGATTTTGCTCCTGTGTCGTGGGTGCCATGGACATACAAAGACGAAGATAAACACCCAGAACAGAAATCTAAACTCATCATTCAGATGTCTGTCTGGCCGGGAATCGAACCCGGGACCCACTGCGTGTCAGACCGGTGTGGTGACCGCTCCGCCACG
>MOOZ01002070.1:82647-93561 GCA_002930495.1 Cecropterus lyciades
CACTTTTGCGCGGCGCCTCTGCTTATGTAGATTTCATCTGCAAAGCCAAGCAACGTTAAAAGCTTGAATTTGATGATTGCTTTTCCTATGTGCATTCGTAATTTAAAGGGCATGTTAAGCTGTCGGTTTGTTATTATTGGATACTAGTCGTTAAATCTGATTTAAATTAATCTGGAGGCTAATAAAATGTTAGTTGGATACAAGTAGCGATAATAGCCATAAACACCCTTGTACAGGTATCGCAGGAAGATCTTTTGGACTTTTTCGAGGACGAGCTTGTAGGTACTCTGATAGTGATTCCATACACAGGTGCAATTCCTCAGGCTTTGCATTCCTAAGAAAAATCCAAGACGTTTATTATATTCTTTCGCCAAAGACAAATTACATGGTCATGGAATGTAAGTATCGTTTCGAATACGACGCCTAGGTCATTGATGGTAGAAATCCTGGTTATTACACATCTATAGGCACCTTATTACATTTTATAGGCGATTTGAAAATATCCGACTCTGAGGTATGGTTTCTTTTTACCCGACTGCGTTAGAAGGAGGGTAAGGGTTTTCGAGCGTATGTATGTATATATGTTTACTTGTATGTATGTATGTCCATCTCTTTAGCACGCACTACAGCCCAAACGGCTTGACAGATTGTGATGTATGCCATATTATTAGAATCGTCTCAAGTAAGAGAGTGACATAGGCTATATAATTTTTAAAATGGTACCTGGAAATAGAGGAAAAAGGAGTGAGGAGGGACTACTTTTTTTACTATTACCACAATATGGGTATCAAATGAAAGCTAGTTAACAGACCAATATATATATATTATTATGAACAAAAAATTCGTATATAGCAGTCGGGGATTTTGTTTTATTGTTTTTTAACGAAGAAATGTCTCCAATGTTATTTTATTTACACAGTTATTTTCATCATCGGGTTGATTTATCAAATGACCGAATTACAATCAAATTATCCTAACTACATTATTAAGTTAACTGTGATCTGGAATACCACGGGACATATAATAAATACAAAATTATAATATTTCTGACAAAACACTTGTGAACAACGAATAGAGGTACGAGATGGTACCTCTCACTTATAAGCTTTTAAGGAATGTGGGCGAAAATGGTCTTCAATCGTGGTAACAGACACGTACCTAGTAGAAGGTCACAAACTAGCGTCAGCGTAGTGACATGATTTTGTTGTATAGTTTTATATTTTTTAGGCAAGTTTCAAATCTTAGGTCTCATCGACATTCATCTTAAATAAAACATAAATAATGTGGATATAAATGATTATAAAAATCAAATGTATACTTTTTATAACTCTTCCGAAATGTTTAAAATAAATAATGTTTTCCTCTTCATCTAAAAGTATAACTCGAACTGCTTTATAAAGAAATGAAATATAGAAGATAAAACAGAAGCTGTCCCATCGACTTTAATGTGATTTAATATTCGTGAACATCCTCAATATCACGGGACCATTCAGTACACATGACAAGCCATTCATCACGCGAACGCCGCTAGGTGCCATCCAAAAGAAGGAAAGTCCGGGAAAAGAAAAAGATATTTATGGGATTTTCCTGGAAATAACCTTATCCTTTAACCCTTCGACGCTCCAGTGCGGTTAGGTGATAAGGGTCAGTGGCGTCCGATTACGAGAAATATGTCTCGAGCTTTTAACAATGAACGACAATTTCTAGTTAACAATTACCTTCGGTGTTTAGTGTGGGGTATGATAAGGGTAAACGTAAAGGTAAAAGTGAAACCTGAGGTAGAAATATTGCCCCCAAGTGCCTGAATTTTGGTATGATAAAGCAAAATATATCAACAGAATCGTTTAAACTAGTTTTGTAAAATTTGGATTTGGATGGATTTTTTTCCAAAATTTGAGTCAACGTTCGACTATGAACATTACTTGAAGACTTCAAAATACAAGAACATATATTGATCAGTCTATTGAGGTCCACTTCTGAGGCTTATGACTTAATGCAGGATTTTAAATAGTCACCGTGCATGGCGTGCGTGTTGGTGACCGCATTGGATGTTGATGTTACACAAGAAGACGTTGCTGCTCGTCTTCTGGGTTTCGTTCCTTAGTCGCCTTCTGCAACACAGTGTCCCCGACCGTACGATAATTATCGTACATGTACGATAATTTCATAGTAACGTACGATGTACGATAGTATACTTTAAGCGTACGATAATTTTCATTACGAAGAAAGATTACATTTTCTTGTTTTGGGCATAACATCTTGTGTTGCTTATGTAATACTTATTCTGAGATGACGTTTTTTCTTCTTTTTTTTGTCAATTATTTTGACAGAACGTTTTTTGGTCGTAAAATATTCTGAGATGACATTTTTTATTGGTCGTGAAATATTTCGAGAAGATGTTTGTTTTGGTCGTGAAATATTCTGAGATGACGTTTATTTTTTTGCTCGTCAAATTCGATGACGACGTAGTACGTTGTTGTACGATATTTTGATCCAAATATTTCATAATATGTTAATTCTACAACTGTCGTACGATAATTGTCTCGCTACAGGTTGGGAACACTGCTGCAATATGAAAGAGGGTATTATTATTCAAGATCAAAACGCCCAGGCACGGCATATGATATAAAAATACGATTCAAACACTTGACATTAATAAAGTCATTACAGCAAATAAAGATTCATTTAAATGTGACACGAAATTATAAATAATGTCTATTTATACTAGATTTACTGTATGATAAACTTTATTACTGTCGCAATGCATACAAGTTACGATTAGACCGATATCAGAAATGGAAATTTAATATATTGTTAATTTATTTGCACAATATCGTAGGCTTGTTATTGATAGTTTTGTATTAACAATGCCAGAAATTATAGCTTCAGCGTATTTGAATAGGTTTCACCCAAGGGGTTTGTTAGTTCCATTTAATTCAATGTTAAAATTAATACTAACAAATTTTGAGAGCATAGTAGAATAATGGACGTAGACAGGTTATATTTTGATATGGAAATTGGTAGTTGTTACGTTGTTACACAAAATGTAAACTGAAACAGAATTTAATTGCAAAAGTCTTGATGATATAAGAAAATTCAAGACACAGAAAAGCATTTGAAAAAAAAAAACAACTACTAACAAAATTTCTCTTCATCTAGAAAGTCCTATGCTTTTCAAAAACCTGGTCCCCTTACTTTCGATCACGAAGTTGCAATTTTTCGGTCAAGTCTCTCATAGATTACGCGGCGCGAAACCACTTACACGCTTCGGCAGACACGAAGCGGTGTTTGTAAATGAGATGGATTTCTTATCAAAATGGTTCAACGTAATAGCTGATGTGAAAGAACATTCAATACACGTCAGATGTGGGTATGAGTGATATTTCAACAGCTCGTATAAATTATGTTAAAACCAGTGAAGAATAAATTCAATTCTGTAAAATTTATTAGAAGGTGAAACTCTGAATACCAGAACATTTACTACGCCAAGTTTTTTTATTTACCAGTTAAGATGGATAGAATGATTGTCGACCGGGAAGGTACCACCAGACGCCGGCCACGACCGCCAGACGTACTTCTAGCCTAAAGTAATTCTTGCGTTTTCGTGAAAGAATGTGGCTGCCGTGTCTCTTACCCATATATGAGAAGATCATCACAGTCCTCAGAAGTAGCAACGCAACTTTGAATTACTTCAGATAGAACCCGTGCTCAAAATCGAATTTCTTAAAGATTTGAAAAGCATTGCCCACTTAACCACTTAACATTTACCACTCAACATCAAGTCTACTCAGTCGACTTGATGTTGAGTGTTAAATGTAGTTTGCTACGAGCTGAGTTTGTATTTAAATTTTACAAAAAAATGTGGCTTTGATGTCACAGACTAAAGACAAAATTTCCTTAAAAAGTATGTAAAAGCATTACCTGAACTCGGGCCTTTTCCAACAGAATAAAAGAACAGAATAGTTATCGAACTAGCGAAACTGACACTGAAGATTCTTACATAAAATAAATGTTACCAAGAAAAGCAAAATGGATACTTTATGAGCGTATTCCTAAAACCACATTTTTCTCCAATCCGCAGATGACATCTCGCGAAACCATTTACATGCCTCGATACACTTTCTATCTAGCGTTATCTCGTCTTTAAGTTATACGTTTGCGGATACGATGAAACCTTGTCTACGTTTCTTTTCTCATCGCTTATATCTTAATTTATATTTTATTTCTTATTCTCAGAATACAATGAGGTATTAATTACACAAAGAATTTATCTGCATCATATTATTCATGCAACTGCGTCGAGCCGCGTAACGTGAATACCCATTACATATAAAAAGGGCAATTTCGTGATAATGGATGTCGTCAGACGCGACTGAAGGATAACATCCAGGAGATGGGCAGAAGGAGATGTTCAGATTTGAAGGCGGTAGAACTCTTTGTGGTTCGACTCCGGAAGCACCACTGCCACACCTATTTCTGCCTCATAACAGCAGTGTTATGCACTGCTGTGTTCTGGTCTGAAGAGTGTGGTAAGGGAGACATACTTTTCCGAGGCAATCCATCTTAGTCCTCTGGGGTAGCAACGCATCTAATTCTCTCTTCATTCTCTTTTCTTAGGCGAGAGATTGATCTCACGTAGGGTTGATTACAGATGTCCATGGGCGGTAGTAGCCACTTACCATCAGGTGGACTGCATGCTCGTTTGCTATTTCTATACTATAAAACCTTCTTCCTGTATATCAACACCAACTGCCGTCGACAACATGCAGGCCATTGATAAAACCCCCCATTACTAGAGGCATATTTCCAGCAATGGACCTCAAAAGTCTGGATGAAAAAGGCTGGACGAAATTGGATGCGCGTTCGCTACTTTTATGAATTAAAGAGTGTAAAATTAACGATGAAAATGAATAATGAAATAAACAGTTCTTCACGTTTTCTTTGAACAGAATTTATCCTAACCGATACTCCAAACTGTAGTGGCATTAAGTGTGGAGTCCTGAATTCTAAAGAGACGACGATTCGAAACTGAGTAATGGAGGTTCCCGTTAAATTGAACACAGCTGCCCATTAACTACTTATTGGGCATTGTTAATCTAAATAATGGAACGTCAGGATGAAGGGAGAACGTTTTTTTCTCATTAGTGTTTTTATTTTCTCCAACTGAATTCATTGGCCAAGGACTTTATTCGAAAGGTATTCTTGGATTTTCGACGAAACTTTAAAAAGAAATGAAAACTGTTCTTTGATTCTGGAAATGTAAAAGGTTAAATTGGAGTTATTCAAGATAAGATAAGATTGGAATATTAACTAATCCAGGCATTTTTTTGATAAGCGCAAAGTTTTGAGTCTCTTTACTTCTCAAAGTACTTACGTAATATTTGAAATTTTGGTAGTGTTGATTGGCTACGAATGTCCATATATTTATGATCAGTTCAACTTCATATCTAATACATTGAGCGCATAATCACGTTACGGTAAGGCCCGGTAACCGGTACGGTTATATTATGATACGATGATCAACACAAAGTTAATATAAATTGAGATTAATGTTTTCGCAAGAAATTTATACATTTTGTATCAGATTTCTCGTAATCCTAAAGCTGTCAAGAATATTACTTTAATGAGTGTTGCCTTGATTATTTTTACAACTAAGTGAATGCTTCGTGTATGAACGCATGTCGACTTTCATACTTGGAATAAAAACAGTATCGCGGAATCTTAGTATTATTATAAATGCGAAATTTTGTGAGGATGTATGTATGTATGTGTGTATTTTGTGAGGATGCTGAAATTTTTCAAACAGAATAATATCTAGATTAACCTATAGGATATATCGGAAACATATATATATAGGAAACAATATCGTGGTAAACTTATCTAAAACGGGCGGAGCCGCGGAAATGAGCTAGTCCTCAAATTAATTTTATTTAATTTAAAATTAATAAAATGAAATAAAATTTATGATAATTACAAGCGTAATAGTATTTCTAAGTGAAGATAGTATGTACAATACATAGGCATCTTACAAAGTATTGAAAAGCTATTATCAAGATCTAGAGATTATCTTCTTCGTATATTGTGTACCTGACTTTCACAAAGAAAAAACAGTATTACAAGTTTTTGATTAGGTTTTATGAAATAAAATTTGTTTCTTTTGTACGGGCCTACTGAGGCACTTAGAAGAGCCAGTTAAAATATTTTTTCTTACATTACCACCGAATCCCGACACGACCTTGACTAAAAAAATCCAACAAGAAGTTCAGTGGGTGTGTCAGTTTTCTTCGTAATCAGTTCCTTTTCATCTTTATTATCATCCACCTTTTAGTAGTAATTATAATAAATGGATTAAAATGTCCTACTTGATAATCTAACTAAGTTGAAACAGTGTCTTTATTAACCCTCGTTCAAATCCTTTGTTGGCTAGTTGATCATGAGTACCTAATCGTTATTTAAAGGCATTTGCTCACAGAGAGATACGAGTCGATGAGCAAAGCCCTTTAATAGATCTGATTAACTCGTAGTTAGCAATTTTATTGGAACGTAACGAATCCGCTTCGAATATTTCAGAAAGGGGAGACATGTTTTAATCGGATTTTATCCTCGCCTTTCTACCTTTTTGATTAGAAAAAAGAATCGGTCATACAAATAGTTCCCGTATAAATTGTATTGTTTGTACACTTAGTAGTTCGACTTTAGAAGCACCACCGCTCCACCTATTACTGCCTAATAACAGCTTTGCCTTATTCTGGTCTGAAGGGTGTAGTGAAGGAGATATACTTATCCGAGGTATTCCATCTTGGTCCTCAGGGGTAGCAAGGCATCTGTGGCTAACCTCAAATAAGACTGATCTTATCTGAGGTTGATGGCGGAATGAATGCTTGTTTGATACTTCCATATTATAAATAACTAGCAGTTCGACTCTAGACGCACCACCAACTAGGTGTCTATTTTTCTCTAATAAGTACCGTTAAGTGCTAAATATTTCCATTTGAAGAGTGTGGTAAAGGAAATATACTTATCTGAGGCGAGCAATCAGTACTAAGGGATGGAAATGCACTCAAATCATATTTGATGATTATATACGTCCACAAGTGACGGTGGTGCAGGTTGATTGCTTCTACTGTAAGTATATTATAAAAAGATCATCCTGAGAAAGATTTTCCATATTTTCTGTAACCTACAAATTTAAGGGCAGTTTAATTTAGGCCAGTGCTCATCGTCACTAAAATATCTGCCTATCTACCCTAATATGATTCTGTCCTTGGTAAACAGGAACTGACTACAAAAATGTAATCCTAAAACTACACATTTGTATATTTATTCAAACTACTATAGCGGATATTATTATAACCTTCATACTAAAAACAGCAATGCTATACGACAAAAGACAAAAAAGGAAAAGTATCTTTTGCATTCGGTCCAGAAACTCAAACGGCATAAAGACAAAGGCAAAAATACATAAGCCTAAAGCAGAAATGGGAAATTGTTAAGAAATTCAAGCAGGCCATCTCTGTTCGCAGCGATGAAATTGCCCGATCATTCCGAACACATAATTGCTCCCATTCCATTCAAGCCACCTTTACGCCTCCGCAAATATCTTCACCAGAAATGGCTGTGGAGCCGGTAATAAGGACACGTACGCACGTTAGCGTCAACTTTATAAAGAAGGAAGTGGTGATATCTTGGAAATGTTATTTGTCGTTACTTTGCCTTCGCGGGTATAATGAAGTATTTTTATCTAGGCTTCCTTTTTCTGGGAGTGGATTGTGTAATTTTCAGGGTTTTATCGGATTCTCTCTTTATGTCTATATATTGATATATGCAAGAACTCACATGGTTGTAGTGGAGAAACCTCCATCACCACCTTATCTATTTCTAGTGTCAAGCTGTACATGCTGTTTTGTGGTAGAGTGTGTATGCTGGTCGATATATACACGAGGTGACTATTTGTCCACAAGAGTGACAACGCGTACTATGGAGTTGGTACGGGTGTCCATGAGCGACAGTGACCACATATTTACATATTTCGTAAATTAAAGTCAACGATACGAGTATGACATACTCGTATATTTAATAGCTATATAACAGTACAATGGATCTTTTGTTCAAAATAGGTTATGCTGATTTAAGTCTAGAGACAGATAGAACAATTTCTATAAAAAAATTGCCGGAATAGAATCGGCAGCGTCGAAAAACGTGTTTCACTCCTTTTACGAAGACACCCATTTTATTCTATTGGTGATGGCACAGAAAGTTAATCATGAAGCTTCCTCATACAACATTATGAGAATTTACCTGAATATTATCAGACAATCATTATATACGTAACGCATTCTACACGCTCAGTCCCATACTAAAATTTTCTCGTGTGTGTCGTGGATGCTATGGACAAACAAAGACGAATACACAAATACCCAGACCCAGAACAGAAATTTAAATTTATCATTAAGATACCTGTGTGACCGGGGATCGAAGCTGGAACTTACTGTGTGTCAGACCGGTAAAGTGACCGTTATGTCACGCGAATCGTTATATAGAACAAGAGTAATAAGCAGAATCAAACACAATGATAAGCGATGAGGCATGTGATATAGTAATAGATTCACGTAGAGACATCGCGGGGAAATCTTTAGAAATGTAATTTGTAATAGATTTCCGTGTCTAGGTTTACGCGAGTTAAAGTAATTTTGGTACAATCAAAACTGGAATTAAAAAAGGTAGTGAAAATGTTCGAATATTGATTCCACCTGATTAAGGGTATGAAGTTGTCCATTGTATATGTAGTTATGAGTAACGACGATGAAGCAGTACATACTTGCAATGATGATAGTTTTTTATCATACCGAACTAGAGAACATGCAGTTCACCTCTTGGTAAGCGGTTACTACCGCTCATGGGCTACTGTAAGTCACTTCCTACAGAATAAAGGTTCTATCTGAAGTCGATCACAGATGCGTTGCTACTCCCGAGGACTGAGATGGTTACCTCATAAATAAGTGAGCCGAAAATAATAATGCTATTATATTCAAAAACATGAAAATACATATACACGTTGAATATTTTACGTTAGAAAATGATGATGAACGAAATAATTTTTCATAAAATAACTAAAATTCATCCGAACAAATCTCCAATATATAGTCAAAAATAGAAAGGAAAAAAGAAGATAAAGGTAAGTTGTTAGTAGATCCAATAACAGCAAATATTGAAGAGATCTTGAGTGAAGTGCTAGCCAGATCTTGAGTCTAGTACCTGCCTTCGAAAAACTATTTGTGACTCAGTTAGATATTTTTGATTACTTCATAATAATAGTTGTAATATAAAGACGAAATATCTCAGCATCACCTATTGATTTGTAACTAGCTGTTGCCCACGACTTCGTACCGCGAAAATTGTAATACAAATATTCAATCTCAATTTTACACCCCTATATAAAATAGGGGTTCTATTTTATAGTCTTAGAAATAAGTACCTATTTCATTATTTCTACCCAGAAAGCCAAATACTAAGTTTCATAGAGCTAGCTTCAAAATTGACGGACTTTCATACAAACTTTCAACCGCTGTTTAACCCTGTTGAGGGATTAATTTTAAAAAATCCTTGCTTATTGCTCACTTACATCATGCAAGGAAGCCTGTACCAAATTTGAAGTTTCTAGGTTTTTTTTTTTAATCAACCCTAGGTAAGATCAAAGTCTCACCTAAGCTTAGCCACAGATGCGTTGCTAGTCCTAAGAACTAAGATGGAACGCCTCGCAAAATATGTCTCCCTTACCACACCCTTCAGACCAGAACACAGCAGCGCATAACACTGCTGTTATTAGGCAGAAATAGGTGTGGTGGTGGTGCTTCCGGAGTCGAACCACAAAGAGTTTTACCACCTTCAAAGTATTTTGCCTAGGTATAGTATTTTGCCTTTTATATATACAGACTAGCTGAAGTATCCGTACTTCACTAAAAGATAAAGAAGACATACAAAAAATTAGGCTTCACTCGCCGGAAGTACATCAAAGGTGATAAGGACCTTCCGGAAAGAAAATTAAACAATAACTTCGTATATGCCATTAAAAGTTTGCTATTTTTAGCCTTCTATTTTTATTTAAAATAAAAGTATGAAAATCTCAAACCAAAGGGTGTAGTAAGGGGGGGTGTAAATAATCCCTTCTTAATAATAATCTTTAAAAAAATATCGAAATCAGAAGTAGATAGATCTATAGACTGACTAGTTAAATAAGCTATATCCATGTTAAATTTCATGTAAATCGGACCAGTGGTTCTTGCGTTTTTGAGTATCACACAGACACACAGATCATTGTTACGTATTGAAGGTGGCAGAGCTCTTTGTGGTTCGACTCCGGTAGCACCACCGCCACACTTATTTCTCCCTGAAAACAACACTTTTATGCACTATTGTATTCTGGTCTGATGGGTGTGGTAACGGAGACATACTTTTTCGAGGCATTCCATCTTACTCTCAGGGGTAGCAACGCATCTGTGGCAAACCTTAGGTGAGACTTTGATCTTACTTAGGGTTGATTACAGATGTCCATGGGCGGCACAAACCACGTACCATCAGGTGGGCTATATGCTCGTTTGCTACTTTAGTACTATGTAAAAAGTATAAGATAAGATATAAGACAGGAAGAAAATAAAGGTACAAAAGTGTGTTTATTGACATAATTCCAAGTGAACAAGACGCTTTAAATCAGTTCATTTTGAAATTGAAATCGCAATTCGTTATATTATTAAACAATAAAAGTCATTCATCACACACATTGAAAAGAATCATATTAGAAAAATCGTTTATTATTCAGCAAACAGGTGGAAGTGTAGAAAAAAGAAAAAGTATTGAACTTCTGCAGGTTTTTTAGTGCTCGTTATTCAGAGATGTATGGCGGAAATTTAGGTGAGC
>MOOZ01002073.1:191887-205118 GCA_002930495.1 Cecropterus lyciades
GTATAGATGTATAGATTATATCAAGATTATATTATTGTAATATCTTATTGACACAATCGTAGTAATTTAAATCATTATACTTATTATATTAGTTTAATTAATATTCGCATAAATCGATTGTTAATTTGGAGCATTAAATTATATTAAAATTAAAATTATTATAGAATATTAGGGTGCCTAGCGAGGAACCGGAAGTGGAACTTGTAACATAAAGTAAATTCAATTAGAATATATGTACATTGAAATTAAATCGGAATATACTAAAATTATGCAGACAACAAGTTCACAAAAGAAAGACTAATTGGCTCGCTCATTTCAACATTAAAATTTATCGACAATGGCTAACGGTGACTAATTTGAACAGTTGAAATTCAGAACATTTATTATAATTAACACTCTAAGTACTACTTGTCAAATTTACGTAGAAATGTCATAAGAAATAATGTCTGTCTATTTCTATCACAATGCTTGGCACGATCTCTGCCTCGTAAGAGAAGGGTTAACCATAATCCACGCTAACTAACGGGTAACTAACTGACTAAAATAGATTTAACTTTCGGTGAATATAAATAAAATATTACGGAAAATCCACGAGCAAGTTGGTTATTTGCAATGTTTTGCATCACTAATAAATCAATCCATAAGTATATAAAAAAATAGACTACACGGGACGCCTGGCAGGTATGAAACATCCTGTTCGTACAAGTAATATGCATAAAAGACAAGATTGAGACAGGAAGTAAGTATATAGGATAATGAAAATTTTATTTCACGTTTCATCCTTCAGACAATTATACTTACAATGTAGTGTTCGTGCCCCAAGTACCCGGTGCCGCGATCCACCAAAAAAAAAAAAACAAAAATGCATGCAGTGATAATCTGTGGTAGCAGTATATCCCTTCCGTCATGGATAATTGGAAGAAACCTGCACACTATTACACCACCATGCTGCTCCATTGTGCATACCAATCATACAATTTTGGAGGAAAACTTCTAATTTTAATTTAATTTTAATTTAATTTATTAGATTACATAGATCCATATGTGTTAGTAGGGACTTAAATCTAGTGTTAGTAAATACATTTATTTATTTATTTATTTAATCTAATGATGCTACCATACTTGTTAAAAATAAGGTATAGTACGTACATTCTAATACTCAACATGTATGCATAGGTAGTACAACACCTGAAAGTAAATTCTCACATCAATAAGTGAGTGTCTTCACGCTAGAGCCATAGCACTAAGCCAAAAGGCACTTATTACTTAAATTGTCTTGTACAGAAATCTAATCACAAGAAAATGTGTCTTAATGCTCATACCATTAATTACCTAAATGAACTCAAATAAAAAAATAATAGTCTTATTTTTATCTTCCAGTACAATAATTGTAGGCAGTAAACTGTTATAAATATCATGGATTTTAAAGAAGCAAAAAATCTAATTTTAACCAGGGACAATTAAACATGGATAGATGAAACATTCATTCCGCAATTATCCTTCATGTTATAGTTTGTGTGATGCTTGCCTAGTGAGCTTAATATTAGCCAGTATATTTTAAATACAGCCAGTATATATGTAATAACTTATATATATTATAGATATGTGTATATAATAAATGTTATATACGTATTCAGTTTATGGGACTGAAACTTATATTTATGGCAGCGGTTGTCAAGTAAAACTTATTCACATTTTGAGGAATATTAATATATTATTGTATGGAATTAGCATTGAGCATAGCATAATTATTGGGGATTTTAAATCTTATCAAATTAATTACCCATAATTTTCCACTGCTTGATCTATGTTGAAGAACGTTTCTAAGTAATTATCAAATTGTTTATTATGCTACTTTACAAAACTAATTCATCAGTTATTATTTATTTGTTTTATATTTAGAAAATATATCCTGTGAGGAAAATTGGGTTATTTAACCTATTTTTTACATCAGAGATATACCATCAGTTGCTTAAATAATGTGGGTATCATAAGTTTCAGCTTTACTTGACAAATACTACAGTAAATAGAAGCAGATATGAAGCCAATTTGTTGTTTGAGATAGTTCGCACTTATTTACAACTGTTATGGGTTCTAAATATCCAAATAAGACTTATTTTCTCGACTGTGTCTTATACTCGACTGTGTCAGAAGGAGGGTAATGTTTTTCGTACGTATGTACATATGTTTTGTATGTATGTATGTATGTCCATTTCTTTTACACGCGCTATAGCCCCAAGGGCTTGATGGATTGTGACGTATGATATATCATTAGAATCGTTTCAGTTTGTAGAGTGACTTAAGTTATAGATATAAGGGAAAAAAGTGAGAACAAGTATGGAAATGACAAACCTAGACCTGATTAATTCTAAAAATGATGGGTTTGACTACTACAGAGATTGTTTTTTTCTTTTCAGTGCACTGAAATAAAAGCCTGATTTTAAAAAATATATTTTAAATATTAATTTAATTATTGTAAGTATCGTATAGTAAGAATACTTCGTACTTCTTTTTACTTTTTTATTGTATGAAAGTAGCAAACGTGCCTGCAGCCCACCTGATGGTAAGAGGCCTACTGCCGCCCATGGACATCCCTAATTAACCCTAGGTAAGATCAAAGTCTCACCTAAGGTTAGCCACAGATGCGTTGCTACCCCTGAGGACTAAGATGGAATACCTCGGAAAAGTATATCTGCCTTACCACACCCTTCAGTCCAAAACACAACAGCGCATAATACTGCTGTTATTAGGCAGAAATAGGTGTGGCGGTGGTGCTTACGGAGTCGAACCACAAAGAGTTCTACCACCTTCTACTGCTACTACACAGACACATAATAAAACCTTATTAAAAATAAACGAAGGTTGTAAACGAAAGTTATACAATAAATATACTCATAACAGAAAGTTTCACCTAAGAGCCTTTATCTGAGATTATTATGCGGGAAGTAACAAGGAAAAATGATAAGAACTTAAGTTCACTTATTAAACTTAACTAAATTGAACTTTGTTATATGTTAACTTAAGTTTTTTATGCCTTGTAATAGCATCAGAAAAGTTAAACATTAACCAACTCCGTGGTTCAGCGGTTATACTGGTCAGGTATCTGTTGGGTTTTAGATTTAGTCCCCGGCCAAGCAGCCTCGAGGTCCTTTTCTACAAAAAAATACCGGTACATATTACGAAAAAGGAAATTTTGCCTCCCCCCAAAATGTGCCGAGAGAGGTTACGGCCCCCTCTCCCTACCTCTAATGGGCCCCATGCTACGCCACTGAGACAAAATCTCAGTTTGATAACCGTTTTAGTTTGTTTGTATGTTTTACTATGATACTATTAACTTAGAACGCTCAAGGCATCAGAATTAGCATTTCAGGACGGAAATAGTTTTTCATACTAGGTCTTAAGCTCTGTTCTAATTAGTGTCTAAGCACGTTCCAAGGAAGAATTTTAAATATTGTCGCATAAAATCTCGGTACTTTCACTAATTATGGCAAAAAGTCTCGGGCGTCCCGTCGCCGTAAAGGTACACGTACTAGTAATGAGCATATAATAAGACCTTTATTATACGCTTTCATTTGCAAAATTATGTAAAACAGAAACAAAAATCAGGTTTTGACTGCTTCTGTCTTATAACTGTAGTATTAAGCGTTTATGTATTTTGGTTTTAGGACTATGATGAGGGAAAGACTTATGAGAGACATTTCAAGTTTTGACGACCCACGTGGTGGAGCGGTCATCATACGGGTCTGACACGCAGTGGGTCCCGGGTTCGATCCCCGGCCAGACCTACATCTGATTGATGGGTTTAGATTTCTGTTCTGGGTCTGGGTGTTTGTGTATTCGTCTTTGTGTGTCCATGGCACCCATGACACAGGAGAAAATCCTAGTTTGGGGCTATGGGTGAAGAAAGCGTTTACAATTTATTATTATTATGTTAGTGATCAGGATATTGAGTCTACTACCACAAAGTTACTATTACAAATAGAAGGAGGTTAGAGAAAAATTACCATCGGTAGACATAGAGTTCCGAGTTCAATCCCCGGCTAAATCCCAGCCCTTGCTTGGCTGTATATTTATTCAATAGATAAGATATTATAAATATAAAAATCTTCTTACGAAAAGGGGTCAACATATGCTGTTTGGAAGATAAAAAGCTAGCTGGAAGCCCGAAGCTACTATTTTTACTACTAACGAGGCAATAAGGATTTTTTAGGATTATAGGATTTATTCAGAAAATAGAGCATGAACTTACAAGAAAATAGTTTATTATTGTTAGTATTTAAAAGAAATATATAATTTATAGTAATTTTTAATTCTAGGTTACTGACGATTAAATTTCACTAGAAATAGTATATTTATTTGACGATTACTGGAGTAAAATATACTAAACATAATGTCCTGGAATTATATTTTTAGGGTAAAAGCCCTAAAGGAATACATTTTAGGACCGCCTCGATTCCAACTTGCAATTTTTTTGATTTTCTTTTGGTCAAAATGGGACTCTATAAATTAGTCAAGTCTGTCTTAATGTTAGGTACTAAACTTTGGGATATATGGTCGGCAAAAGTTAATTTTGTCTCTGACAAATGTAGTTTCAGTGGTTTAAACTTAGAACCTTTATTTTTTTCTTTCGACATGTTGAACTTTTACGAAAATAACTCTAAAGGTGGTAGAGCTCTTTGTGGTTCGACTCTGGAAGAACAACCCCAACATTTCTGCCTAATTACAGCAGTGTTATGCATTACTGTGTTCTGGTCCGAATGGTGTGGTAATGTAGATATACTTATCATACCTATCAGAGGTATTCCAGCTTAGTCCCCAGAGGTAGCAACGCATCTGTTGTTAACCTCAGGTATGACTCTGATCTTATCTGGAGTTGATTACAAATGTTCATGGGCGATAGTGGTCACTTACCATCAGGTGTACTTCATGGTTGTTTACTACTTAAATCTGCTAAAAAAAAAAACTATTAAAGTTATCATCGAACAATATCGTAGGGGTAAACGGATTATGTAGAAAAGAATACAAGGAGACAACTTTTTACACGCGCGTACAGAAGTCTAAAATATATACAAGTGCTTATAAAAAGTAAAAGCACCGAAAAAGAGATAAATTATTCCAACAGTTTTTCTATCTCAGATCGAAGGATTAAAATTAGCTACGTCTACAAATCCCCCAACCGTTTGTTTTGACTGAGGAAATCTGTTTTCTGATTCATGAAACTTGATGGATCGGTCTTTGTAAAAGATCTGGATTCTACTATATTTTTAGCGATCCGTTCGGTAAATAAACTTAACGGCGTAAAATCTCACTTCAGATTTTACACTTATAGCTCCATATTAGGAATTAGTAGTATTCAATCACGGATGCGTTGCTACTCCCGAGGACTAAGGTCGCCTCAAATTAAAGTGAGCTGGGAACCACACCCTTCACCGAAACGCAGGCACTGCTTCACGCTAAAAATAGGAGTGACGGTGGTACCTCCCCAGTCGAATTGACTCGTTCTACCTTCCAGAAATATCATGGCTGTAGCTATAGTTGCGGCTGCTCCGCCACATGGGACATCACCATTGCATTATTTTGTGCATACTCTTCGTCCTCTGATTTACAAGACCTCCAGCACAATCGGTCGGTTGATCAAACAAATCTGTATAGGTGTCCAATGAAAAACGTATCCACAATCAAGTTATTAATGATAGTTGTACAAAAAATATAATTTGAATCGACCAAAGCCTTTGCGATCAAATCATCAATCAGTCTTCCAACTAATCCCCTACTTAGTTCAATCTGATATTATCGACAAGTACCTATTTCTAAATTGAGCTCCTATTAAGATTTTTTAAATAAGATTTAAAGATAAGTATAAAGGCTATTCCATTATATCAATTTCATTTCTTTTTAACTAAATAGCATTAGAATTATATCACATTGGATTTCTATCTGATACTCTGATCTGAACTGGTACACGTCGTATGCAACCTAGCTCATAATATCACTCCAACCGAAATATTGTTCAAAATAATGCTTCGGTTTGCAGTTATACTAAAACCCATCATCTTCCTTCGTTTAAAGCAGAACCCTTGGGCAACTCCGGAGGCACGATCGCCACAACTATTTTTGATTTATAACATTAAGGTCTGCAGAATTCTGAGAGTTCTGGTCTGAAAGGTGTGGTAAGGGAGACATACTAATCTGAGACCTTCACTCTTAGTCGTCAGGTGATAATGACGCATCTAAGGCTGATCTCAGGTAAAATTCTAATTTTATCTGGGGTTAGATATATCCATCGGTGGTAGTGCCACTTCTATATTAAAAAAAAATGGTGCCTATTATAGTCAATGTACAATATATTGTTGCCTATAGTTGCTATTTATTGTTGCCTATACAGATGTTTATTCATTCTTTATATATAAGAATCTATTTTTACTTTTTGCCTATTTCATTGAACAAATTTATCTGTACATATAAGATTATAACTTTCTCAAGTATAACTGCTCCTACTTACTATTTAACTTTTACTTACTAACGCTATTAATACTATTCAATATTTCCGTTTTTCAATACATCATTAAGTTCTAGTTTAAGATTACAGCGCACCTGTAGCCACAGTTAAGGTTTTATAGCCTTCAAGGCCTTCATAATTGCCCGTAAATTATTATCTTTAGAGTTTATATGTTCAATAAATTTAGTTTGGGTCCTAAACTTGCAAATCTTTTGTTTGAAAATATTTCTTACCAATGTATGTATTGGTTTAGCGTGTAATTTTAAAGGTGGAACTTCATTCCTCTATATTTCATTATATTCTACTTTAAATTTTCTTTGATACCCTATTTTATGAAAATAAAGTTAATAACAATTTATGGGCGGTAGTTGCCACTTCCGGTTGTTTGAGCATAAAATACAAAAAGGGTTCCATGAAATGTGGTATGAATTTTAGGTCTTTATTACGTGTCTAAATAATTTTCAAGTGTGATAACGAAACATTGTATAATAATAATACTAAGAATTTAGATAATCAGAAGAATTATATTTAAATTACTCATTGTCGTGATGGTAGTACAAAAATAAGTTTAATGGGATAAGAAGTGTAATTCAGTAATTTATCATCAACAAGGATTTCAGAACTCAACAGGCATTAAATATCGAAGTAACTTTATAAAGTTTGTTTTCAAATCAAAAGTAATACAAACACAAGATGGAAACTTTTTTGATTAGAAAATATTTACTGCTTATTTTTCTTATAAAATTATAAAAGTCAAAGGCAGAAACTTTTTTACGATATTTGACAAAAGTTCGGAAACATGTTTGGAGGTTTGCTAAATTTGTTTCTGAAGGGATGATTTACTAATTATAAAATACTAATAAAGGCAGTTTCAAAAACTTTGCAATATCTTATAGCAAGCATAATATATGTGGATAAAATTTCCTAGTATGCAGAAATGTGAGTTAGAAAACTATAACTAAATGAGTAAGTACTTACGATTAAGAGCGACGAAATCACATCCCACTATGACACTATCACAAAAATATTTTTATCAACACTTCAATTAAAATGCACAAACTTTCCAAACTTCAACTTCAAAAAGTACGAATTAATTAAACATGCCAAAAAAGTACTTTCAAATAACTTTTAGAAATTAACAATTATATCTAGAATTCGAAATTTCGAAATTCAATTCAAATTCAAAAAGGAATCTCGATATCGCGAGAATGTCGAGAAATAAATGCGCCCGGCCGCCGCCAGTGAGCGTCAGTATTCGACTGTAGAACGTACTCGGTCTACTCGGCGCGCTCCTCAATCTCTACGAGTAACTTCACACTCTCAGTCTAAATGTACAATTGGAGGCGTAGCGGAAAATTTTCAAGTGCTTTTCTTTGAGATAAAGGAAAATATTCGCTTGTAATTGCGCCTAAAAGCAGCTTAGCGTATTTGTTTGAATGAAATTCGAGGAAGTGGGGCTAAGGGCAGTTATTAAGTTGATTGGAAATAAGCTTTGGCGGAAATGTAACGTTACGATTATATTACGTTTATTATTTCCTAATTCATAGACAAACGTACGGCACTGCAACGCAGCGATTGATTATATATTTTTATCGATTCTAGTTTAATCTGCTATTCTTATTTTAACTTGAAACATTATAAAATGGGTTATGCTTTTACTTATGCTAGGAGAATCATTTCATTTCATTTAGAGTAATAAAAAACTCATTTTGTAAATAAATGTCTAGATTTAGGTTTCTGGAGAGACATAAGGTCATGTTTTCTACTGGCTTTACAAGCGAATGTTCCGAGGAACTAATTAACCAGGTCATCCTTTCTCTGTCACAGCATCGTCCAATGTATGAGGTTCATTTCACATCGAATGGACTCATGGCAGTGCAAATCGACACGTGAGGGACGTATCGATTTGCACGCTTGTTATTAGGATAAAGTAAAAAGTAAGGTCTGGAATAAATTCTTCCTGTAGTATTTTTGGGACATGATATGAAGCTCTTCAAAAAAGTTTAAAATAGGCCTTCAAAGACGGCGATGAATTGGTGACTAATCTTTAGTTTTATGGTCATAGGCGACGGTGACTATTTTCAGTCAGAGATCCAGTCTACCTTATTTTTAGTCATAATTAGAAAAAAAATGGTTTACTCTTGAGAGATAACTTACAAAATTAATAATAATTTACACAATAAAATGTTAAAAGATTCAAGTTGTCCTACTGAGTGTAGTAAAATATACGTAATGATGTGACTTTAGGAAAACTTTTGCTTAGACAATTTTTACTTTAAGAATATTACATAAATTAATAATTATATCTGCTATTAATTAAGTTCATATTAATGTTCACAGTAATGGTAAATAAGATAAACGCTTTCTACACTCATAGCCCCACAGTAGGATTTTCTCCTGTGTCGTGGGTGCCATGGACACACAAAGACGAATACACAAACACCCAGACCCAGAACAGAAATCTAAACTCATCATTCAGATGTCTGTCTGCCCGGGGATCGAACCCGGGACCCATTGCGTATCAGACCGCCATGGTGACTGCTCAGCCACACGGGTCGTCAAAAATATAAAGATAAAATTTCTTTACGCGTCTGTAATTGACGTGACTAGAACAGGGCTTCTATGTGAAGTTTCTGATGTCCATGGGCGACAGTAACCATCAGATGGACTGCATGTTATTTCTACTTCAATCTGACAAAAAATGCTACATTTTTTAAAGTTCCAGACCAGAAGAATGATAGATGAAAGCTTGCTTAACATTTCTTTAATGCATAACACTTCAGTAAGCGACGTTTAATGTAATGGGATAGAATGTTGCAAATCTCCTGTTATGTGACGTCGATTACTTTTTGTATCACTTAACAACGATGGCATTTTCCAAGCGTTTAACATCATACACCTACATAACCACTCATTCGAGAATCTTTGTACTGAATGCAATCAACATGATTTGGATGTATGTGCGTCATTCATGTACCTACCCTATATATATATAGATAGATTTTGTATCCCGTATTTTTATCAGAATGCGTCAAGCGGGTAATGTTTTTCGGTCCCTGTTGTTCCGGGATAAGAATAGGGCTATTGTATTCTTTGCCTGCCGTAAGAGCCGACTACGACGGGGAGCAAGCCGTCTAGCCAACCGACCTCGGGAAGGACGGCGGTATCTGTGGTCGCATGCCGTCGTAAAGACCAGACGATGTAGTGAGCCCAACCGCTCAGCTGGGTGGAGCCTGATGGTTCAACGCGCTCTAAGGACTCCGGTTGCCTTCCGTTGGAGACCTCGGAGTCTTCTTTTCATTGTCGAGGTAGGCCACCAAAATCTCGCCCCCCCAGGTTGTAGTGCGGTAAGTTCCACATAACCCGGCATCGCTCCCACGGAGCCAGGTACCCTTTATAAGGTTCCCCCTCGAAAACAAAAAAAGGTAATGTTTTTCAAGCCTATGTATGTAAGTATGTTGCTTTCTTTGACTACGACAACGCAAATTGCTTAACAGATGTAAAATGTCATTGACATCGTATCAGCTGTCAGAGTAACATAGTTTATCTTTTTTTACATCTGAGTTAAAAGTGCGTAAATTATTTTAGAAGAATATTAAACGTTTCATTGAATTCATGGTATTATTTTCTTGCGTAGATTGACGATATTATCTTTTGTATATATAAAAGGCAATTCCGACTCACTGACTTATATGTTAAAGAAACTTGAAATTTGGTACAGGAATCCCTGTACCAAATTTCAAGTTTTATGATGTAAGTAAGCAATAAGCAAGGATTTTTAAAAATTCAGCGCCCAGCAGGGGTCAATAGTGGGTGAAAGTTTGGATGTGTGTTTATATTTTGAAACAAGCTCTATGAAATGTATTTTGCTTTCTGGGTAGAAATAATAAATTTGTAACTACTTATTTCAGCATTTTTTGAAAATCACCCCTAATAATATAAAAAGGGGTTATAAGGCTGCAAAATCAAAATTGAATATTTATATTACAGTCTTCGCTTACGAAGTCGTGGGCAGCTAGTTAAACGATAAGATAGTAAAAAAAATACTTTTTGAAATCCGGTAATCTTATGTGAAATGAGCCTACTGTAAAAATCATAACCATTTATTAAATGAATACTTTATGTGTCATAGAGACTGCGTGGTAATCGGTCTCAAGCGTGTTGTTTTAGTAAATTATTCTTTAAATTAGTATTTAGTGGTTTTAGCCGATACAAATTATTTTCGTTTAAAAAATATTTCGTTTGAAAATGAACGCCAGAGAAATGAAATTCGTGCTGAATCTGCACCATTAAACTTTAAAATCTGAAATTAAATCAACCACATTTTAACAGTTACTTGAATTATTGCTAAGTGCTTATAACAATCTCGTAAATTACAATAATATAGGATACATGCTGCTTACGGCCGTGGTTATTTTATTTCTTTGTTAAAGATATCAGGGGATAAGCAACTTAAACGAATTCAGTAGAAAGTGTTACTGATTATATATTTAAAATTTTCTTAGCAGCAGTCATTGATGGTTTAATTTAAAGCTATTTCCTATCGCGCGGGTTAATAGTAGCACGTGGATCCTATCCCCCGCATGCCATTTGCATTATATTGTCATATACATACCTATACGTTTCCTGTCATGCATGCCACACGATTCGAACGGCGAAGAAACTGCAGTAAGTTAATTCATGTTGCGTTGGGACACGCGGAATGCAGGCGTAGACCCGCGTGTAAAGAAAATGTCCCTTACTCAAAAACAAACCATGTGCGATAGTTTCATTTAACTTATCATTTTCAACAATCATAAAGAGACGAACCTCGAATTTTTAAGAACAAATAACCAAAGTTCTAAACGGTTTCGTAAAGTTAACTCACTTCGCTAAGTCTTTTACAAGAGTCTTTTATAGAAGTTTTTGGAAAAAATCCTTCCAGTGTTTATTCTTAAGTTTTCACGTTTTGAAGTCTTTCTTCGGTGCCCTTTCAACTTTACCGAATCATCAAATAAAAATCTTGTTGTAAGTTTTAGTATGATAGAGCTTATAAGATAAGTTTGACCGCTATAAAATAAGACGTTAAGATTATGAATTTAAATAGAATATTATTTCTACTACTGTCTACATTATATAAAACGATACTTACTCATTCACCGACTGACTTATTATCATAGAACCTAAGCGAGAACCGTGAAATTTGGACAATGGGTTCATTTTATGATGCACCTACCAAGAAAGGATTTTTTGATTTTCTACTCCTAAGGGGCTAAGATAACGAAGTTCAGGGGTTAAGTTCTAAGGGAGCTAAGATAATAAAGAAGAAACATCGGTCGGAATGTGGTGACCGTTAGTGGTTATATTTAGTGGTTATATATTAGTGGTTATATATTAGTGGTTATATATAATTTGCATGGGATATAAAGCCGTTGTTTCTGGTTCTTTCATTGATAATCGTTAAACCTTGTAGAAGACGGTTAAGAAACCATGACGGTTTGCAACAGTGGCTACTAGAAGAGGTGTTTGAACATGTAGCTGCATCGCCTGCATGAGCTAGCAGCAAAGAGGTGCTGCTATATTCTTATACAAAATTCTTACTATAACTTACCACGACCACAAATTCTTCGGAACCACGTTCAACTTAAAAACAGTTGGAAGTGTGTTGGATGGTGGTAAAATTTGTTGATATTCCACAACTAAGGGGTTTAATAGGGGTTAAATTGGTAAGTTATTTTATATTACAATCATCGTCTATGAAGTCGCGTACAACATCTAGTAAGGTATAAGCTTGCAACGCAAATGTTGGCTACATTTGCGTAGATCGGAACTATAAGTGAAGGTATATTGTGGTTTACATAACCTCAAGCCAACTAACTGTTTTAGAATAAAACTACACGTCACATTACAAAAACTGTTAAAATATTTTAATGAAGCTTAAACAACCAAAGTATTAACGGTTATAAATTCATTGGTAAAACAAATTAACGTCGGATTATAGTCTGGCTGCTGTAAGCTATGGGGTCGTTGACGGTAATAAATTGTTTGTAAAATGCACTAAACAATCATTGAAGTACAGTGAGCAATAAATTAGTGACTGAAAAAAATTTAATATTTTTTTAATTATCAGTAACAACGGTCGGTTTAGGATGAAATATTGGATAGATTTACGCGTGGAACTCGTGTTTTTGATAATTTTACGATTTGTTTTGTACTCCTTGTCAACCCTTTACTGTCGCTTTACGAGTCTCATTTCAGAGCGAACAGGGTTTATACCGTAGTCTGTCAAGATGGTATTGTGGTTTAACTCCGGAAGCATTACCGCCACACCTATATCTGCATAACGGACATAACAGCAGTGTTATGCGGTGCTATGTTCTGGTCTAAAAAGTTTGGAAAGGGAGACATACTTATCCAATATTAAAATATATATACATATATATATGTGCCATCTTATTCATTACGGGTAGCAACGCATCCGTGGTTAACCTCAGGTAAGACTGATCTTATCTGGGGTTGGTAACAGGAGTCCATGAGCGGCAGTGGCCGCTTGGTGCCACAAGTGGACTGCATGATCGTTTGCTACTTCGATTTAAAAAAAAGTCCACCGCGCTGACCAAGTGCATTGGTAGACTTCACACACTACCATCTCCACTATGTTCACCAACACGCATGCCATTTACTGTGAGTTTCGAAAAATAAATGGGGAGTCCTATGTTCAGCAGTGGACCTTAAAATACTGATGGATAATAT
>MOOZ01002073.1:265146-276309 GCA_002930495.1 Cecropterus lyciades
AATAGGTATAGTATTTATTCTTATCCAAATAAATACATAAATTAGTTTTCTTTGTAGTAACTAATACACGGGTGAAACCGTGGGGCGCAGCTAGTATATAATATTTATTGATCGTCGTTAAACTATAACTGTTCCACTGCTGGGCACGGGTCTCTTCTCAGATCCCTATGACAAGTCGAGTTTTAGAGGAGGGCTTTAGAGTGTGGAGGTGGGGTCGAATTTCATCAAAGCTCAGGTAGCCCCTTGGCTCAATCCATACTAATATACAAAAATGAGGTGTGTGTCTCTGTGTTACTCAATCACGCAAGAACCACTGGTCCGATTTACAAAATTTCATTTTGCATGGATGCAGCTTATTTAACTGGTCAGTCTATAGACTACTTTTAATTTCGATATTTCTTCCGATTTAAAGATGGTGACTATTTTAGTGACGTCACTACACTCTTTGGTTTCGTACTATCATATTATCATCTTAAAATCATATTATTATCAGAAAAGAGCACCATTTGTTAATACTTGCCACACTATTATTTGTCACATAGCACGGGTTCTTCAGCTAATAAGTCAAATTTTTTTCTGCAAGAAAGTGTAAAAAATTGCGAAAACTAGATTAAACTTGGAACAATTTCACGTGAGATTAGTAGTCGAGAATAATGTTACTACAGACTACCAAACGGGGAGGAAAAGTCGAAAATATGACATATGACAACACATAAACAATAAACGCGTTGCTACGCTCCCAACTGAAAAAAAATTGAAGGGAAGACATTACACAAATAATTAACTGATTTTAAAATTGAATGGGATCGTACCTACGCAGAAACCTTCGTGGGCTTATACACAACAACTTTGTTAAAGATCATCACATGATCAATTATACATAGTATATATATATATATATATACTATGTATAATTGTACGAAGATATATTATACTAGCCTTCCCGTGGAAAAGTAACGATATACGAACATCCTCACAAACTCTTGCATTTATAATATATATATATATTCCACGGGAATAGGCTAGTATAATATATCTTCGTACAATTATACATGTTAGTTAAGTTTACAAATGTAGTTATATTATAGGCATTTATGTTTGGAAAAAAAGATTATGTTTCACTATTCCTACGCTCATAATTTTCATGACGTCGTATATAAAGTTGCCAATTTTGTAAATTTTGGTCAGGTTGGTCTCCAAATTCAATGGATTTACCCCAGCTCCGATGTTACCCCAACTTACCTTAGTCACTTAAAAGTTTTACACATTATTACAATGGCCGCTATGATTACAAATAGTAAAGAAATCTTACTGATATTTTAAATGCGAAAGATTGTGAGGATGTGTATTTCAAACAAAAAAATACTGATCGGTTTTCACTGAAATTTGGCACAGATATAGTTTATAGCATATAGGATACTCATTACTGTGGTAGATTTGACTGAAGCGGGCGGAGTCGCGGGAGGAGGCGCCTAGTCTAAAATAAAGCGTTCTCTATACAAGAGACCGGTATTTTTTTGGTGGTTATTTATTTCGCGTTTTTGGTTTATCTATGTAACTGCAATACCTAGACACAATTTATTTATATTTTTTTACAATGCATGTACTAAAAAATTACAAACGTAATAATAAATTAGTTATTAAGGGGTCAAAGTTCCAAATAGTTCCTGTAAATAATACATGCTTTGTTGCCAGAGAACTGGGCAACACGCTGCCTCGTGTTTTGATATCAAAAATAACAAAAACTTGAAAATTTTGTGCTACGGAACCCTCTCCGTGCGAGATCGTCTCATCAAATTTATTTTGCTTTCAACAAAACTAAATCTCCAGTCATTTCACGAACCACCAATTTGTAAAATAAAATATACGGCAAGCGTTTCACTAGTTATATACATAAATTTGCTTAGTAGTCTAGTCGTCTAGTTAAAATTGCACTGGGAACGTCTTAAGTGTTTAAAGTTTAAAACGAGGGCGACAATAGTCTAATGTTTTAAGTTAACGTAACTTCCAATAAAGTTTGAGTTCTTTATTCCCAGTCTGTTAATTGTGCTTACAAACTTTAACAAAAGAACTAATTTTGTATGAAATATTTAATTATATTAAATTCTGTTTGTTTGTGGTAGTCAAGTCATGATATTCCCACGGCTGGGCAAGGTTTTTCCTCTCGGAGTGAGCGATATTTAGGCCATAGTAATCTTAGTTTTCCTTTTACCCGACTGCGTCAGAAGGAGGGTGATGTTTTTCAAGCGTATACATGTATGCATATTTGTACGTATGTCCATTTCTTTGGCATGCGCTACAGCCCAAACCGCTGACAGTTTGTGACATATTTCTGCATGATAAATCGTTTCAGTTTGCAGAGTGACATCGGCTTTATAATTTAAAAAAATGGCGCCTGTAAACAGCGAAAAAAGGCAGAAGGGACGACTTTCAAATCAAAGGTAGTAAAACCCGGCTGCCTAAAAATAATTAATTGTCTTCAGTTTCTATTCATTATTTTTAGGTAGTCGGGATTTTTGTTTCAATATTTTTAACAATGTTACGCCCTGTTAGGCGCGTAGGGATTCTACATGATTTGCCTGATGGCCACGAAACATTCATTTCCTTCCCGCGTTATCTGCTCTGCGCTGCCAAGCGTCAGTGTTGAGCGTAAAACTAAATGCATGTGTCTGATCTTATGTGGCCAGGAAATTTACTGCAAATTGTGCTTTTGACGACTCCCTTGGCAGAACGGTTAACATGGCAAACTGACACGCAGAGGGTTCCGGGTTCGATCTTGGGCCAGACAATAAAGATAAACGCTTTCTACACTCATTGCCCCACAGGATAGGATAGGATAGGATTTTCTACTGTGTCGTGGGTGCCATGGACACACAAAGACGAATACACAAACACCCAGACCCAGAACAGAAATCTAAACTCATCATTCAGACGTCTGTCTGACCGGGGTTCGAACCCGGGACCCACTGCGTGTCAGACCGGTATGGTGACCGCTCCGCCACGCGGGTCGTCGAACAATGAATAATTAATTTAGATTTCTGTTCTGGTATAGGTGATTGTGTATTCGTCTTTATGTGTATCCTTGGCACACACGACACAGAAAAATTCTAATATGCCTTATATTAGAATATGACTCTAGAAAGTTTTTTTTTTGGAAAGTTATGTTTACTAGCTTACCACTGTAATGATTATCCCATGTGTTAATCCAGGCCATTAACAACCTACCTACCTGTATGATGAATTTCAGCGAAATTCGATTAATAGTTTTTGCGTGGCAGAGTAAGATACACATCCTCACCATATCTTGCCTTTATAATATTAGTAAGCATTGCATTCATAATATATGCCATGTTAACCATCTCATTATTCCGAAGAGTTATCTCAATTCAATTTAATTTATTTATTTGCAGGAAAAGGTTACATTTTCATCGATCGCTTATCCTAACCAATAAGGTATGCAAATACATTCAAAGGTCTATGAAATAAGCTGGTATTCTTTTTTATAAAAGATGCATTCTATGTATGAATATAAGTGAAAAATATAGAATACGGCTCTTACAACCTTTAGTACGGAAACTCTTAATTCATTCTTTAGAATAATTTATTTCAAAATTAAAAATTTTGTACACGGTTTTAGTTTATTTATGTAATAATTAGAACTGCGTATATTGCTCGATAGTGATAACCGAAAAGTTGAAACACGGTCTCTCCTCAATCGAGGGTCCGAGGCACAATCCCAGATACTCCACTGATTTTTCGAAAATAATGTGCGTAGTACATATTATCCTTGCTTTACGGTGAAGGAAAACATCACGAGGAAACCTACACGCTTGAGAGATTTAAAAAAAAATGTTATCAAAGGTGTGTGAAGTCTATCTACGGGCAGCGCGGTGGACTACGGCCTGAAACCCTCTCAGTTTGAGAGAAAACTCGTTCCCAGCAATGGGAAAATAACAAGTTTGACTCGAATGAAACACAAATTTTCATCATATACCATAAAAAATGGTTCAGGGCCTAGAGTATGAATTCCAATTTGATCATGATATAAAAGATTTTATTCATTTACCTACTAATAAAAGCTTACTTTTCGATCGAGAAAATAAGCGTAAAAACCTTGTTTCGCTTCAATGTGAACATTATTTTATACCATATATTAGTTACTTTAAACTTTCCTAGCGTATTAAAATACACGAGAAGAAGATAAACGATGTATGCAGAGGACGCTCTTGTCTCTGTGGAGGACGATATTTTACGTAACAGATTTTGAAAAAATCTATGAGTATATTATCTACGTACGTACGATTTTTAGTCATTTTTAATCTTAATTAATTTTATAATCCCGTTATTCGTGTAATAACACTATTACTATTTATTTGTAAAGTCTCCACATGCACGACTGCACACACTTACATATGCACGCGTACCCACACACACACACACACACGCACACACACACGCACACACACACACACACACACAGACGCACATACACACACACATTTAATAGCACGCACGAACACATCTTAGTCCTGTGTATTTTTCTAAGCTATTTGTGTAATCCTGTTTTGGCTTAATTTAGTACCATAAGATGTATAAAGTATTTTTTTTTATATGTTTTGCTGTTAGATTACTTAATAAATAAATAAATTTCACGCATCGAGATGATAAATATTATACAATTTGTTTAAGATGATTGAATTCTTCTTGGTTCGACTCCAGACGCACCACCGCCACAAATATTTCTGGATTTTAACAGCAGTGTTTAAAGTGGTCTGGAGTTAAGTGATTAGCCTGATGAGTATGAAACATTCGTTTCAAGCGACGTTATAAATGTTGAACGAATTCCAGCATATATCGCAACGATTAACATTGCAGCGAAATTTTTTGACCTTACAAGTTCTGATGCAAACTTTTTTTTTATAGTATGGAAGTAGCAAACGAGCATGCAGCCCACATGATGGTAAGTGGCTACTGCAGCCCATGGATACCTGTAATCAACCCTAGGTAAGATCAAAGTCTCACCTAAGGTTTACCACAGATGCGTTGCTACCCCTGAGGACTAAGATGGAATGCCTCCTTCAGACCAGAACACAACAGCGCGTAACACTGCTGTTATTAGGCAGAACTAACTGGCAGCGTCAAGCAAATGTTGCTTGAAGCGAACGTCTCATGGCCTCTTTTTGTGACTTCTTCTGCCTTCGCACGCAAAACTTACAAGACCGCGGTTATACGCAATAGATGTAGTACGAAAATAAATGGGTCATATTAGTAGGCACTATGATTTACATACATTTTTATAACTACTTATACTAATAGTCACGTATGAAGAGAGCTGATAAACGATTTGTGAATTAAGCTTAAGGTTAATTCACAAGCACACACACGTTAACCGCGTGATAGGAAAAATCCTTAAGTTTAGATACCGCAGCAATTTCATGTTCTGAGAGGGTATGAAATGTTGTATGTGAAATATTCCAAAGTAACATGTGCCCGGGCTTTTTCTTTCGGGACATGTGCGGACACTCAGTGCCCCCGTAGGAAATATTTAAAATATGGAATAAATAAACCTGAATAAAGTTAAAAAAAAAGAAAACAGAAGAAAGAAAGAATGATTTTGTAACATTTGCATTTATTTTTCTTTCTTTTTTTAATAGGTCAAAATTATCCAAATACAAAATCTAATCAAATCTTTCCTGAACAGTTACCGCTTCGCCTCATACGAGATTATTTTTCTATTATTATGTTTCTAAATAATAAAAAAGTACTTCTATTTTTTCCTTAACACAATAGGGGTGGTGAGGGGGTGCAAAAAATTATGAATTTTAGACACTTTAGAAAATTCGAGTACAACTTTAGAGAATAAGCGTGCCCCCCGAAAAAAGCGACTAAAAGGCCTGCATGCACTTTTTTTGTCACGAGGGGGAAACCTTCAAAGGGTACCCGTCGTCATGGAATGACAGCCGGGTTATGAGGAATTTTACTGTACTAAAATCGCCCCGTTGGCCGTCCTCAGCGCTTCGTGGAAGACTCCGATATCTCCAACGAAACACAACCAGAATCCTCCGAGCGCGACGCCGCTTTGGGGCGCTTTCTCGGTGAGCATTTACGCTCACCGTGACACATGCCGCTGTCCTTCCCGGGGTCGCTTAGCTGGACGGCTCGACCTCCTACTCTTTTCCCCCGCGACCCCAGAAGCCCCCTTTTAGTTACCTCTTACGGCAGGCAGGGGATACCGTAGCTCTAATCTGGTCCCGGAATTACAGGGACAGGCCTGCATGTACCTATATAAGGTATTTTGTGAAAAGAGTCCCAAACAAGTTTCATTGTTTTCCAAAGACATTCCTTTGTCAAGTTTTAACTGTTTTAATCGATATTGTAACGTACATACTCGAGTCAAAGTTGGTATTTTACAGAACATCACTACAGGAGAGCTTTGAAGAAAGTTTTGATTAACATCACAAGTGACTGGGAAAATTACGACCAGTATAAGACTCCACAGAGGGAACGTTGCTACGTGTGGTTCATAAAAATTTTAATCAGACTATCAAAGTATTAGGATTAATTATATATTTAATTTGAATTTTGAAATGTCCATTTAATAGCTGTGTTCGTTAAAAAGTTAAACGTGTAAAGTTAAAGGGCAAGGGCGTAGCCAGGATTCTCTATATATAGGGAGGGGTAGGTCAAGAATGTTGAGCCCCCCTCAACATCAATATCAAGCAGATCAAGAATCTTCGGGCGCGTGGCAGATCAAGAATTGTCGTGGAGGGAGGTCCCCACATTAGAAGTGAAAATTACAAATAAATGACAAGAAATAGTTTTTATTTGAGGAATCTGCGCGGTTCTTCACATAATCCTTAAAATTTCTCATACAACGCCCACTTTTTTAAAAGAATACCTACATGTAATTTTTTTTACTGTGACCGACCGCTCTTCTAGGAGGGGGAGGGGGGGCGGGGGAGAGCAGCTCCCCTAGGGGAAGGGTAGCTGCCCCTCCGTACCTGGCTACGCCCATGATCAAGGATGTCATCAAAGATGGTGATACTGTCATCTGAATATGGTGTTCCAACTTAGTAATCACGAGTATTAGAGATAGATGCAATGAAATTATGTACACACCGTAGCGTTTTTATAAGTTTTTTTTTTTTTTTTTTATAAGTTACTGCAGAGTTAGCGGTCACTGCCGCACATCAAACTTGTGTAAAAAGCTCTCTGAAAGATTACTATATTAGTATGGTAATTTATTCTACCTGAAGCCGATTTTTGCATTGCTGTTTTGAGGATTATGGTCATCTTTCGTGTTGTGGTTGAAATATATTTATTCTGCTTTTTAAACCTGACCATATGATATGGGAGGAGTTCCAGGTTTGATCCCCGGTCAACCCTGGAACTCTGGAACCCTGAAACCAGGTCACAGAAATGAAAATAAAATAGAAATCGCCGATGGAGTCATTTATATAATGATTCCAATTTAATTATAACAAATCATTAGAATTTTGTCGTTCAATAAATAGAGATTCGATGTCCCGATAAATTGGTATTAAATCGGATTAATCAGCTGTTTGTATCGTACACAACTTTTAATTAGATTAGTAAACAAAGTTAATTAGAATGAAAACAATATCTAAAAGCTTTGGAAATCGTTTATTCTTACAATTTTACTGAAAACATAAGACTAATGATTTCTACACTCATTATTTCCAATGTCGTGGGCATGGATACACAGAAAAAATGCATACATAAAGAATACATAAAATAGGAATTTAAAACCATCATTCATATACATATTTGTTTAAGCGGGAATCAAACCCGGAGCCCACTGCTTGTCAGGCGGTATGGGAACCGTTCCGCCATGCAGGCCGTCAAGTCCTGTCACTGTAAGCGTATGTAAATAAGAAAAAAATATTATATATTAGTTCATTCAAGATAACTGATACTTATTCACATAATACTTATATATTTAGTACTTTTCTCGTAATTACTACGTAAGTACTACTTCTAGTACTAAGTAAGTTCGTGAACTAAAAGTCATTTTAAATTTGAACCCGAGGCTCAAACACGTACGCGATATCTAAACCGATATACTGAACCGCAGAAAATATAAAAACAATCAAATAAAGTTGACTTAGTGTTAAGTTACGACTAAGACTATGTGGGCACGCTAACACATCAATTTCCTTGTACAAGTGTATTTGAACAAAAATAGTATCAAATATTATGACCGTACATTTGTGCTGCAAATATTATGACCGTATATTGAGCGGTGATAGACAAATGGCTGAAACTCGACCTCTCAATCGAGGGTCCGAGGTTCAAATCCCCGGCACGCATCACTGATTTCTCTCAAATTAAGTGCGTATTAGAAGTTAATTATCAATGCTTTAAGGTGAAGAAAAAACATCGTGAGGAAACCTGAGAGTTCTACAAAAAGTTCTCAAACGTGTGTGAAGTCTACTAATTCGCACGTGGCCAGTGCGGTGGACTATGGCCTGAAACTCTCAATCTGAGAGAAGACCCGTGCCCAGTGGGACAATAACGGGTTGAGGGAACATTTGTGCTAAACAGTACTTATAATTTTAGGGTTCCGTAAACGAATATAGATCAAGTAAAATTTTGTTCTACAATCTTCCTAATATTATAAATGCGAAAGATTGTGAGGATGTATGTGTGTAGGTTGCTAATTTACAAAAGCTACTGGTCGGATTTCGCTGAAGTTTGGCACAATTTATGATCTGGATTAATACATAGGATACTCAATACCGTGGTAAACGTGTTTGAAGTGGGCAGTGCCCCGGGAATAAGCTAGTATTACGATTAACTGCACGCGGTACAAACAAAAGTCAAAAATAATACCACTAAAACTACATTTGCACGTACAGCATATAATAATTTTTAATTAACTTCTATTTTTATACATTATTTTATTACAAAAGTACTTGTTTTTCCCTTTTTAGGCATTTACCTAAAAAGGTAAATCTTTGAGCAGTCTTGTTATTTGGCTTCTATACTAATTTGTTTTATTAATTAAGGATCCGAAACTCTACATCATTAAAAGTGGAATATAATATTAGAACAAACGTAATTTATCTTTATTTCAAAGAAAGGGATCGACAGGTAACACTCCATACCTATTACTAGCGTGAAACAGGTCTTGGATTTCGGTGGAAATGTTGACGGCACACTTTCATATGAGCGACCATTTTAATCTTCGGGAGTAGCAACGCATCTGACTTTCTTTTGCAATACTGAAGTAGCAAACAAGCATGCTGTCCATCTAATAGTAAGAGGTTTTTTTTTCAAATGTTGTAATCAACTCCAGATAAGATCAGCGTCTTACCTAAGTTGGGACGCCTTTGGAAACCTTACCACACACTTCAATCCAAAACACAGTATGGCTTACCATGCTACTATAAGGCAGAAATACATATGTAGGTGTGGCGGTGGTGCCTCCGAAGTCGAACCACAAAGGGCTCTACAACCTTTACAATACAGATTCCAGTTCTATATGAAGGGTCTTATGGATGGACGACCCACGTGGTGGAGAAGTCACCATACCGGTCTGACATGCAGTGGGTCCCGGGTTCGATTCCTAGCCAGACAGACATCTGAATGATAAGTTTAGATATCTGTTCTGGTTCTGGGTGTTTGTGTATTCGTATTTGTGTGTCCATGGCACCCACTACACTGGAGAAAATCCTAGTGTGGGGCTATGAGTGTAGAAAGCGTTTATGTTTTATGTTTATATCCATGGCTGGTAGTAACGAATCACGATCAGGTCGACTGCATGCTCGTTTCTTACTTCAATCTCAATAAAAAAACCATTTTAGGTCGTAATCGTATTGAATTGTAACTACAAAAATACTTTAATCTTTAGTTATTATAAACTTTGGTTAGCAATTCAAACTGTTTCGTAGTAACTGATTGCCCAGCATTTTCATTATCTTACGATTTCCATTTCTACGAGAATCACATCCATTAAATTTACGTCGATTAATTACGTGAGACATTTATAGGGGGAAGGGGTCCCGTTGAATTTCATATAATCTCAGGCAGGAGAGGGTAGATCTTGCGTCAGAAGGAGGGTAATGTTTTTCGAGCATATGTATGTATGTTTGTATGTATATTCATTTCTTTGGCACACGCTACAGCCAAAACGGCGTGATGGATTGTGACGTATGATATTTCATTAGAGTCGCCTCAGTTTGGAAAATGACATAGGCACTAAAAAAATTTAAAATGGCGCCAGAAGTTAGAGAAAAAAGGGGGAACGGGACTACTTTTATACTATTACGACTATATGGATATCAAATGAAAGCTAGTAAACAGACCAATCTAAAAGTATATATATTATAATACTTTTACTTGACTATTTTGAAAAAAACTAATATAAGCGTTAAATTAAATATATATTATTATGAACAACAATTATGTTATAACCAGTCGAGTTTTTTCTTTTAATATTTTTAACGATGTTACTAGTTTTCTTCAAAAAACCGTGCAAAATTGCGTGAAAAAACAAAACCTGTTTCTCTCCTACTTTTAAACATTATCACGTATGATTAGTTGGGGGAGATAAATCTCGTAACATCTCACCAAGAGCGGAGAGTGAGTTGAAAACTCGCCAAAAGCATCTCACGCAATTAAAGGACATCTAAGTACTAAATTATTGAAGCATCCTGCTTAATTTTCTTTCGATCAAAGCTTTTATAAATCAAGCTGGTTTTTACATCTAAGCTGATTGTGATCTGTACAAAAAGGAACCCTAATATTAAGCCTGTGTTCTCCCTCCGTCCAACCTACTTTTAAAAGCCTGTACTTTATGATTCGAAATAGATTTTAGATAAATTACCCGATACCTAGGATGTGCTACGGATGTTTACACGAATAATTAAAAATATATAAAATACAAATATCAGATTATGATGAATATGACTTTCGCTTTCTATTTATTTATGAAATACATATAAAATATGTTGAGAATGTACAAAATGAATACATAACTTAAGCTATTTGTATTTTACAACATATGTACTTACCCTAAATAAATAATGTAGTATACATTACTTAAATAAAACTAAAATAAACAAAAATTAAAGTATATAAATATAAATAAAACAAAGAGTCCAAACCGCTATCTTTTGGAAGGGTACCAAGGAGGCTGGC
>MOOZ01002080.1:4348-20866 GCA_002930495.1 Cecropterus lyciades
CGAAGGGCTGCCACCTTGTCGTAGTGTGGGGGCTTGTGTGTCCCAAAGATCCCCAAGGCTATACCGGTAGGAATACCCATGCCGGGTAGGCTTGGTAGGGAGGGTCCAGACTAACAGCAGCTCACCCCCCTACTCTCGGGGGGGGGGTAGCTTTTGATACTTCTATATTTCGAAATATAGGTATTATGCCGTACCTACTCAGTTTGCTAGTAAGTCCACCAACAACTGCGCTATACCGATTTAAAATAACTGTATTGATTGTGCCACAATCCAACTGGTTATTTGCATAATTGCTTTACCTTCTCAATAAAAATATTATGATACATCATATACATGTACTCATTATGAGATTTACAACGAGACGTTGTAAAAAACTTTCACGTATGCATATTTTTAGGGAAAAGCGCGTGTGATTATGCAAATGGAACGGAAAAACGAAAACCTAATGATATGCGACCGTAGACATAAAGTTAATAATGCTTTTATAGATCTCGTAGGCGATGATAGAAGCCGGTTTATGTATATTTGTGAACTCAGTAAGAGCTAATCACGTTTCCTCAAAACAAGCATTATTTACAAAACGAAACGTTAAGATTATCTATACATTGTATGGTTAACGTTAGCGTGTCGTTTTTGGTCATTTTTTCTTTTTTATAGTATGGAAGTAGCAAACGAGCCTGCAGCCCACCTGATGGTAAGTGGCTACTGCCGCCCATGGACATCCGTAATCAACCCTTGATAAGATCAAAGTCTCACCTAAGGTTAGCCACAGATGCGTTGCTGCCCCTGAGGACTAAGATGGAATGCCTCGGGAAAGTATGTCTCCCTTACCACACCCTTCAGACCAAAACACAACAGCGCATAACACTATTGTTATTAGGGAGAAATAGGCAGGTCATGCTTCGCCATCATCCACCACCACCACCATCGTCCATTATTGTAAAGTTCATTTTGTACTTCATTGAAATTACTACATATTTTATAAATATCTGATACCTTATTCACTAAACCTTATAAATATTGTGTAGAATACTCGTAGTTTTGTTTGTAGTATAACATTTCATTGAAATCACGAAATATTTTATAAATATCTGATTCATAATAAAAAAAAAACTAAAAAAAACAGTAATAAAACAAACTTCGTGAAAATGTCAAGGAATACACCAAAACTTATAATAATATGTGTTGTAATGAATGCAATTGTAGATGAAAAGTAAACGTGACCATATAAATTCGTCTGTTGGATGTTATGAAGGCAGTTTATTATTTCATCATTCAGATGTCTGTCTGGCCGGAGATCAAACCCGGGACCCACAGCGTGTCAGACCAGTACGGTGACCGCTCCGCCACGCGGGTCGTCATACAAGTTACACTCAACAAGTACTAAATTTGCCCATCATAGTAAGATATCCATACATGTAATAAATATTAAAGTGTGTCTGTGAATCGCATAAATTCGCAAAGAATATTTTGAGGTATTGTAAATAATTAATAATAGATTTTTCTTTAATTTTACGTTAACGTTTGTCCGTCTGTTTATTTGTATTTAAAATAGCTATAAAACAAAACATCTGATTTAAATGGAAACGGAAATTTAAAATAAATACATTTTACATACATACATTCATAAATTTTATCAAGTATTTAAATGGCAGGTGAAACAACGGGGCATATCTAGTCGGCAATAATTTTTTTATTGGCTATCTGCCAGCAGCCATCCAATTGTCGACCTTTGGATAGACTTACGACGACCACTTAACTGACTTCGAACGAGAACGCCTTAATGGTTATATTTTATTCATACATAACAGTAGTGTTATAATTTAAAACACGTTTATGTATGTATCAAACAAAGGTTTTGTCGTCTCTTCTGATTGGGCTGCGACTTTACGAGTATGCATGCATTAGAGGGCTTCCTGTACCTACGATATTATGATGTTTGTAATTGTTTTAAGATTGTAAATTACTTGGACGTAGCTTGAGCATATGTTAAGGGAGAAGGGGAGAAGAACTGAAATAAAAGGACTTCAAAATTTATCGCAAATAAGAAAAAATGGTACTGGTTCGGAAAATTTTCTTATGTCGCCTGTGCTAAGGGTGAGTGGGTCCTGACTTCCTAAACCCCTCTATCTGTTTTTTTCTTTCAATCTATTATATTCGTTAACAAGATCACTATTATTAGTCGCAGAACATATGGAGGTGGACCTCCATCGCCCTTAGTACAAGTTTATTACATTTCCTCAAACAAACCATTGTTTAGGTTTTCATCGTCCATTATTGTAAAATGAACTTTACAATAATGGACGATGTTTTTACAAGCGTGAGAGCTTAAGAACATTTACTGGCTACTTTCTTTTATTTAATGTAAATTGGTACAGTCGTAATGTAATAATGATAATATCGCCCATAATAAGGTATAATTCCCACTGCTATGTAAAAATCTCTTACTGAGATAGACATAATAATATAATATAATTAGTAGACAGACAAACTTACATATCGTCTTATCTAAAGTCTTATGTTATAAAAAATGGTACATATTCTCCATATGTAGCCTATATGATGACAAAAAATGTTCGAATGCGATGAAAGCAAAACACTAACTATTAAAAAAAAATCAATTTTAGAAAAAAAAATCCACGTTTTTAAAATTAAATCAAATAGAAATTAGAATTATCAGCCAAAAAAAAATTTTAATTTGATATGGCGGCAATTTCATAGGACTTTGAAGTACCTATTGGAAATTGAAGTGGTTCATAAAATAAATCCCGGATACGCTGTCTCTCTTCACAAAACTTTAAACATTACTGATGTAAGCGTTGTCCAGATCAGCCCTGTTAGATAATTATAACTATTCGCGGAAACTCGCGAATAAAATAAAGTCTTTAAAAGCTGCTATCTAAGCGTACCTATTTCTAGTCCAAAGTAGACCAAAGCTTAAAAAAACGCTTTAATAGGAACCGTAACATAATTCGTCCACGGTTCTTACGTACACAATTCTCACGTCGATACGAGAAATTTTCTCACGTTTCTCGGAAGTTTCTCAGACTGATATTCATTTATTAAACGACGTATGACGGTGGCCCTAATCAAAGTGCCACAAAACAATTGCTTTGCGTCGCAAATGTACTTTAAGGGTTAAAAACAAATGTATGTTTTTTTTTTAAACATGGAAGTAGCAAACGTGCATGCTGTCCACCTGAGGTAAGTGGCGACTGCCGCTCATGGAAATCTGTAATCAACGCCTAATAAGATCAGTCTTACCTGAGGGTAGCCACAGATGCGCTGCTACCTCTGAGGACCAAGTTGGGACGTTTCAGATATCAGTATATCTCTCTTACCACACCCTTCAGACCAGGACACAGCAACGCATAACACTGCTTTTATCAGGAAGAAATAGCTATGGTGGTGATGCTTCCGGAGTCGAACCACAGAGAGTTCTACCACCATATTGTATAGCCGCCAAGAAATTTTGCTCATGATTTGCCAATTTGGCTGAAAATCTTTCGACGCGAAGCGAATGTTTCGCTAAATGGGTGAGTTCGCTAAATCTTACTAATATTATAAATGCGAAAGTTTGTCAGGAAGTATGTGTGTTTGTTTCTCTTTTACGCAAAAACTACTGGTAGTATTTAGCTGAAATTTGGCACACAGATAGTTTATGATCTGGATTAACATATGGTATACTCAATACTGTTTTAAACGTGAAGGAAGTGGGCTTAGCCGCGGGAATGTTCTAGTCCGGTATGTTTGTAGAGTACGGCATTCTGATAAATATGACAACCCACGTGGCGGAGCGGTCACCATATACCGATCTGACACGCCCACTGCGTCTCGGGTTCGATCCCCGGCCAGACAGACATCTCAAAGATGAGTTTAGATTTCTGTTCTGGGTCTGGGTGTTTGTGCATTCGTCTTTGTGTGTCCATGGCACCCACGACACAGGAGACAATCTTACTGTGGGGCTATGAGTGTAGAAAGCGTTTACGTTGATGTTTATATCTAATAACAAATGGATAATGCCACATTATACCGTCCTTTGACAGTTACGAGACATGATTATAATGTTAATTAATATTGACCTCATTTTCACCGTATGCTTATCGGCTCATATGATAATACAGTTGGTTAAGAGAAACCGTCTTAGATACAAAAAGTCAAATGTAAAAGAAACCGTTCGTAGTTCGATGCCAGATGCAACACCGCCACAACTTTTTCCGTATAATACCAGCAGGTCCTGGATTGAAAGGTGTGGTGTGGGGGACATCCTTATCTGAAGTGTTCCAACTTAGACCTCAGAGGCAGTTACGCTTCTGCTGTCGACCTTAGGTTAGCGTCTAATCTAATCTTATCTGGGATTGCTTACAAGTTTTCATGGGCGGCTAAACCCACTGTACGCTCGTTTGTTGCTTCCCAAAATAATGCAAAATAAATGCGCTTGATAGCAATAAAATATATAGATATATGCTGACTTCACATGTTATATAATTTATTTGTACATAATTATTTTATCATCATTGCTATATTATTTTATCATATCACGCAATTACACAAGCCGGACAGTTATCTCGCGGCGATAATAAAACAACATTGCGTTACGTCATAACCTAATGACGTCATGAAATATGAATGTAATGATTTGAAATGAAACATTTGTGGTTGAGGAAAGGAAAGTGGTGGAAATGGTCGTATGGTTGCCTCACTTCGGGCACGGTAATAGTACATAGGTACTTACCGTGCCTTGGGACATCCGTTAATTAGGTTTGATATTTAAGGGGGAAGGAGTTCGGGTCGAATCTTTCGATATCTCACGCAGTTGACGGCGGGTCTCGGCTTACTATCGCGTAATTTTTTTTCTGCAAAAAATCCTGTAAAGTTGCGATATAACTGGATTAAATGGTCATCGGCGCCAGTAGCTACTTACCATCAAGTGGACTATACGCCAGTTTGTTATTTACGTAATATATAAAGAAAAAACAAAATCTCCAAAACATTTTGAAAAGAATGCATCGTCAGCTTGGTGAATTATAGTCAAAATCCTTCTTGTTTTTAAAATAGATGCACGCTTATCAATGAGTCATTAGTGGGTCATTGATATACCATGGTCGGTGGACTAACTTTTAGACCAAAAATAAAACGAAATACCTAAAATAAGTAAATAAATTCTAATTACTACTTTATGTATTAATTTATTTATAATTTCGTGCTATCGCATACGAAATGCTTGTATCACCTGAATTGGTATCTAGTTTATGTTAATTATAATTTCTGAAAATTCGGCCACGAAACAAGCGTCAGCGTAGAGCGAATTTCAGCAAAATTACTCCAATATTTGCAGCAAAATTTCGTAGCCTTATAAGATCGGAGATATCGCTGCTTGATTGAATAATAACTCAACTGAAAAAAGCTAATTTTACCGAGCTAGGTATAAATTAAACAATACTTTTTGTTTTTTTTTTTATCTCTTTAATGAATGGAGTTAATTTAATATAATTGTAAGGACAATAATCAAAGTGGAGTTATAGTATAAACTTTTAAATTTTAGAACTAGTTAAATTGTTAAACATATTAAAACAAAGAACCCGACTGCTTAAAAGGATTTTTTGTTCATAATGATATATTTAATTTAATGCTTTCTATACGTTTTTGCATGGTAAAAGTATTATATATTGTTAGGATGGTCTATTTACTAGCTTTCGTTTGATAACGATATTGTTGTGATAGCAAAAGCTCCCCCTTTTTTCCTCGCATTTATAAGCGCCATTTCTTAAAATCATATAGCCTATGTCACTTTCCAAACTGAGACGATTCGAATGATATGTCATACGTCTCAATCCGTCGAGCCGTTTGGGCTGTAGCGCGTGCGTAATAATATTAAAAAAAAAAAAAAACAATTTCTACACTCATAGCCCCACACTAGAATTTTCTCCTGTGTCGTGTGTACCATGGACACAAAAAGACGAATACACAAACACCCAGACCCAGAACAGAAACCTAAACTCATCATTCAGATGTCTGTCTGGCCGGGGATCGAACCCGGGACCCATTGCGTGTTAGACCGGTATGGTGGCCGCTCCACCACGCGGGTCGTTGAATAGTATAATACGGATACGATACGATATCTCTAATTTAAAATTGAAGAGTATTTAATAAAAATGTTTTTAACGCTCAACGTTGGCCCACTGTCAAGGAATGTATCTCAAAGTTATTGTTTCGTGGCCCACGGTTGATTCAGAAATCAGTGAGCGTTACTCTTGATCTTATTATGTGCAGGATGTTCAAACTGTTTAAGTTTAAGATCTTGTTATTTTTATTTAAAATTTTCTCTTAATTCGACCTGCTTTTTAGTTCTTTAACTTTATTTTAAGATCTCGTTGTGATTACTTTATATTTTCTCTTAATTCGCTTTGCAGTTTTGGTTGGAATTTAAGAAATAATTCAATTTTGTGTACCTGCGCACTTTTTATGTGCTCTACATTTTTTTATAAGCCTAAAGTAGCAAACTAGCATGCAGTCCACTTGATAAGTGGCAGCCGCCGCCATTGACACTTCTAAGGAATTTCATATAGAACAGATTTTATCTGAAGTCAATCACAGATGCGTTTCTACTCTCGATGAAGGTGGTAGAACTCTTTGTGGTTCGACTCCGGAAGCACCACCGCCACACGTATTTCTGCGTAATAACAGCAGTGTTATGCGCTGTTGTGTTCGGGTCTGAAGGGTGTGATAAGGGAGACATACTTTACCGAGACATTCCATCTCAGTCCTCAGGGGTAGCAACGCATCTGTGGCTAACCTTAGGTGAGACGTTGATCTTACCTAGGGTTGATTACAGATGTCCATGGGCATGTGCATTCTCGTTGCTTGTCCAATATTATAAAAGAAACTACAAATACATCTCTTTTCAAATGTCTATTATACGATAAAAATGATAAAAATATCATGATATTTATGATAATTAATTCATGGCATACTGATCGCCCCGCACCCGTTAGCCGTGAACCGAGGCTAAATGTTGTGACACAATAACCATCTACCGTGAGTTTCAAGGTCCATTTCAAAATCTGATTGAATGATTTCAATGTAAGCCGTTATGTATATTTTTAGAAAATACTAGCTTTTCCCGCGACTTAGTCCACTTAAATTATATTACAAATTGATACAAGCGTTTAACCCCTATTTTATCCCATAAGGTATTTAATAAAAAAAAAAAACGATTAAACACATGAATATGATTTACCTTTAGCGTCCTTATACGCGTAAGTCATATCATAAAATAATAGAAACTAAATCCCTATTTCACTCCGTTAGGGGTGGCATATCTGAAAACAGTATTTTTAAACCCAACTCAATGAAAAAATATTACTTATATAATACGAGTATTACTTAAAAAGTCGTGGACTTCCATATTTCCATTTCTATTTAATCACTATTTTACCCGCGTTGGAGAGATTTCAAAAGAACTTACGTTAGTGTTTGCCTACGTTGTATAAAGATACATACTGTGTGCATACTTTCAGGATTGCCGTTTCGGTTATGCCCTTGATCTCGGACTATGTCAGCAAGACAAAAACATGTCTAAACGTCTGGCTTACCTTGAATACACGTGGTAAAATACTTGAATAATAACTTCTTCAGTTTATTATTATTGATATGTTTTGTTATAAAATAATCTTGCTGTAAATCACTGGTGGTTTTGTGGTTTTAGCCCTCTGGGGTCCTGATTTATTTGCCGCTGGGAAAAGAAGGTATTCCTTAGCAAAACTTGTGTCATGAAGAGCAGCGTATTCTTAAAAGGCAGAAGTTTATAGGGGGTGGTACCCATTTATACCACAAGGTGTTAGTGTAATATATGTCAGTTAGTTATTTTCATAACATAAGATTTCTGAAATGGTACTTATGTTCAAATAATTTGTTTGTATATTTATTTACGTAATATTACATATCGCGTTTTAAAACTCTTTAAAATAATTTTGCATACAATGAATTTTTACAAAAAGTACCTAACGATGGCCGAGAATTAAAAAAAGGTCGGAATTTAAAACAGAGACCTACAGTGCCCTTGGTACCAGTTCATTAAGATTCCTCAAAAAAAAATGTTTACGTTTTTGGCCATCATTGCAAGGCATGGTCGTAAACGTACAATGTGCATTGCTGTGTATACGTGGAAATGCAAACAACGATCCTTTTGTATAAACGTAATAAACTCGTACTAACGGTACATGGGTTTACGTTTCAACCAAACCCAATCACCCGGTTACATCAGGCCGACCACCCTTTGCGCGCTGGTCGCCACGCGGGGCGAGCGAGCGCAGTCTGTTATCGTAACGCGCACGGCCCGCCCGCACTTTCGCTCTCGTACGCGCACGCTTCCGACTTCCCGACGCTCTGGTACACGGCGCTCGTTTACGCGCGAGTTTACGTTTACGTTTCGTTTACCATAGCGTGTACGTTGCGGATAGTAATACTGTGTACATTCGCGTAAGGACATCCATATGTTACTATAAAATAAATACTCGCGAGGATGCGTTTATGTTTCGTGGTCATTGCGAATTAGGACTTTATTAATGTTTGCGTTTCGTCTTCTAAAGACATAGTTCTATATATTGAACTATTACTATTGAACTGTTTGAGTTCTAACCGCGAAAGGACTTAATCGTGTGATATTGAACTTTGCATTCACTTAATTTTATGTATCAATTCTGAAATATGTTGAATTAATTACTGTACAATAGGATTATTGAGTATCGTTCAATTATACGATCGATCGATCTATAATATATGCGATCGAAACGTAATTTATCTAGGTACAAATTAATCTAGTCGTTGCGTGTTTATTCACAATAATGCATCTATGAACCAGTTAGAGTGCGTGAGAAAATCAATCGATATCTCGGTGTTAGTTTAGACCCGGTGGGCCATTGAGACGCATCTGTCTTTGTTGTGAGATTTCTCTGAAGAATAGCAATAATCAACAGATGTGTTACAAATAATCCTAGTTTTGGACCGTTAATCATAGAAAGATATTAGTAAATGTAGAAATTTGTTTTGGATTTCTTTGATTGTGAGTATTTGGTTCACAGGAACAAAAAACTTTTACGCTACGTTTGTTGCTAAAGAAATATACTTTGTGTGGAGTTGCATTAAACTCTTGCGCAGTGTCTAAAGAATCTATCGCAGTGTTATTATATTATTTCTTGAGCGATATATGCGATACTCTATAAACATAAATAGGAGGCTAGTGATACTACCTACATTTTATATATAGTGTTATTGTTCTTATAGAACGCTCTCGCTAAACATCGAGTGAACTTCTAGTGCAGTACCCAGGCAGTGATTTTGTTCTTGAAGCGTGTAGTTCGTTGTTTGGTTATAACTGAACGATTTAATGGCAGCGGTATTGTTCTAAGACAGTGCTGTGACTACGCAATAAGTGATCAAGTGATACTGGGATTGTTGTCAGTGACGTAAGCAATATTGTTCCAAAACCAAAGTGACTATAGGCTGATTGAATCAATCCTATTTCAAGTGCTACTTTCAAGAACATAATAAGTATTATTGTTCTTGATACTATCTAGAAGTATTATTGTTCTCAGCATAGCTTTAAGCAACTGGGACTTACCAGTGTTATCGTTCCCGAAGCGTAGTGACTAAGAAGTGATTGAACTATGTTGGTGATTCTGGCGTTCATTGGCGTGAGATTTGCACTTAATGTGTCCAGGCAGAGTGCAAGGGCGCTCGCTGACGAGTGTTATACAAGGAAGTAAGGATCATTTTTTTGTTATTGTTTCTTTGTTTTCTTTTTTATATTTTTTGTTCTTTTATAAAATACTTTTTATTTTTTTTTGTTTCATTGTTATTTTTGTATCTTCAGTTTTTGTATGGTGGGCATTGTTAGCCGATAGACTTGTTTGAACGTGGTGTTTGTGTTATTTATAATTGTTTAACGCCCTCTCCTATTAAGGTTAATAGTTTAAAGATTAACTCGCAAGTTAATGGTATTTTAAACATGCAGATACAGAGCAGCGGTAGATTATTTGACATCTAAAAGAGAACATGCTAGAATTTATTTAAATTGATTTTATTTTAAACTTAGTTCAAATGGACTTATTTTTAATAATACATTAATACCCCGAACTTACGCGATAGGTTCACGATCTTGACGATCCACGTGGTGGAGCGGTCAGCATACCGGTAACACGCAGTGGGTCCCGGGTTCGATCCCCGGCCAGACAGACATCTGAATGATGAGTTTTGATTTCTGTTCTGGGTCAGGGTGTTTGTGTATTCGTCTTTGTGCGTCCATGGCACCTACGACACAGGAGAAAATCCTAGTGTGGGGTTATGAGTGAAGAAAGTGAGTGTAGAAAGGTGGGACTGATTGATAACCGCGTAAATCGAATTCGTGTAATTCGGGGTGAAAAGCAAATGACACAACATATGTTTATTAAAATCCTAAATTATACAAATGTAAAATTATTAACCGAAGTAATTTTTACGATTTTGAAATTGTAAAATAATTCGTAAAATCTAACAAAGAAGTTTGACGACTCAAAATTTGTTTGACTCTTGCAAAAATCCCTCTTAACATGCAAATATTATTATTTGTTGAAGAAATGAGCTTATCGGTGGAGTCTATATTTTCCAAAATTTATAAATTGAAAATCGCGTAACTCCGGGTTCGCGTAAGTCGGGGTGGCATAAGTCCAGGTATAAGTGTATTTACAAATGCTGCTGTGTTAATTCTTATTTTATTTGAAATGCGAGTTGTTATTTTTTTTGCTATTAATAAATTATGACGAAGGTTGTTTTTTGCTTGTTCCTTTTATAAATAACATATTTAACTGCGTGCGCATTCTCGTAAATAATTTTGTATAAGAAACATTCGTGTCTATATTAATAGTCAATTCTAATTAAGATTAGTAGGTATATGTATACATAGTGGAAACAATCTATCGGCTAACAAAACTTACTACAACTTGTAAAATAGCGCTATACGTGGTGAATATCGAACATGACAGCGAATAACCGATCACAATTGACGATTTAATGATGTTTATTCGCGTAAACGATCATTACTTTATAAATATTATGTATGGCGGTGAAACCGCTAACCATAATTTATAATAATTAGTAGAAATAAAGTAGAAAGTAATATTATAGTAAGGTTAATAATAGTAATTATCGTTAAATTTGAAAATGTATAAATTTTATTCTTTGGGAGGGACATATAAGTTTCAAACGATTATATAAATGTTTCCAAACAAAAGGAAACGACTGCTTAGAAATAATCAATGAATAGGGATGAACAAGTATTATAATAATGGAATATCAGAATAGAAATCATGTATTATACGATTCTGTATGCGATGGCAAACGTAGTTCTGGTAGTTTTTATGTAATTTTTGTTTGTTGCCTGCAGAACCTTATAATTTATGATTCATTATTTCATATTGAATTATTGCAGTACGTACTTGTTTTTTTCTATTCAGGTAATATTTTAAAACACTCGTTGTTTTTTGTTTTCTCTACACTTTTATTAATTGGACGCTTTTTAGTAGTTTGCGTCAATAAAAGTTGGGTAAAATTTTAATAATATCTATAATGTAGCAATGATCTATTTCCTTCCCTTTCCTATAGCTTACCTTGTGATACCCATATTATGACGTAATTTACTGTCCCTTCCCCTTTTGTATTTTCCCCTTTTATATAGCCTCCCCTTTATGTCTCTTCAACAGTTAAGACGATTCCAACAAAATACGTTAAAATTCGTCAAACAGATTAGGCAGTAGAACGCGCTAAAGAAATGGGCATACAAAATCTCTACAAACATCAACCCGCCTTCCGACGCAGTCGCCTAAAAAAGGGTTATTAGTAACGATTGCTAGTATACAACATAACATCTAAATAAAATGATGTAATAACGTAACAGAATACCTACTAAGTAATGTTACGTATGCAACGCGCTCGTAGATAATGAAATCAAATAGACTGCAAATAGAGAGCCGGTGATATAAACTTAACAATAACCCACTATGTTCTTGCTAAAGTATTCTCTTAAACGGATGTTCCATGAAAAAGAGAAATAATATTAATAGACGAAATAAAATCAGTCTTTCAAGTCTAATTAATAAACTTGAATAAATTCTAAAATACTCGACCCTTAAGTGAAGACTCGGTTGTTGAGTCCTTTCAGTCTTAGGGTTTTGAATCCAAGACATCAAAGGTCGTTTAAGGCGTCAAAGTCCTTTTAATAGGACTTTGAATACCAAGTTTCATTTTATCAGTTAGGACAGATCAAGTCACGCTTTCTACAACACGATTCTATGTGCATGTTCCATGGACACTCATAAACATTTAAACCCAGAATTATTCATAGTTTAATATTTTGCCTGACTGGAAAAAAAATCTCACCGATCTCATAAACCCACCTGCTTACATTTTCTTTATCATTATAATATTAAGGGTTACATATCTACAAATTAGGATTCTATTTAATTATATAGCCTGCAACGTACCGAATAGAGGACACCTGCGTTCAACAACTAACTTGCACTTCCGTACAATCACTATTTGCGGTTGTAAGGAAAGCCTCTGGCTCGTAAAGGGCATTCAATGAAATGTCTGGGAAATTGCCATCTATGGGTTGGTGGTTAGCACGTCTATTTACACGGTGGTTTTTGAAATTTACGCAAGAAACCTTTATGTTTTCACGGTGAAAGGTATCGTTCACTACACCGCATAATGTTGTTTTTCCTGTGGGTAAAAGTTTCATGAGAATCGGTGCAGTATTATCTAGTCATTGAATTATTCAACAGAGATAGATTTTTTTGATAAGATATCTTTATTTTTTTCTAAATTGTAAATCTTTGTTTTTTTTTCTGTGGATAAAAGGTAAAGATACAGTTCTCAAATAAATACAGAAATTTCTCTATTATCCCGCCCCAAGTGGGAACAAAAAGTTCACAATTTAATATTTTATATAACCGAAAATATATTTTCTTAACAAATCCTTTGGATTTGTATAAAATGATTTAATTAAATTGTCATAAAGTGATTTAATTCAAACAACATTAAATTAAAATAAGATGTAATCAATATTTACTATTATTAATTTGTGGTTTTATTAAGGCTACATCCAAAATGTCGAATTTAAGTCAAGTTCCTTAATATGGTTGTAAATTTGACATTAAATTTAGACATTATTTTTTTGGCATGCTAACTAAAACAGTGTTTTTATACAAATGAAACGCACGCATTGACACGATTGCTAATTATTGAAATTATCTGCTTAGTGCTAAGTAACCATCGTGCTATAGACAGGTTTATTTCCTCTTTTATGTTTGCGACAAACTGTAGGTACATAGTTTTGCTATAATGTAGCTGTTTCTTTACTTCATTTCCGTACTGTACGGTGTATTTTCAGTTTGTACAAATATTTAATGTGTTTTACTGTTACACATTTTTTTTATTACTAGAGTAGCAAACGAGCATGTAGTCCACCTAATGGTAAATGGCCACTGCCGCCCATGGACATCTTTTTTTTTATAGTATGTAAGTATCAAACGAGCATGCAGCCCACCTGATGGTAAATGGCTACTGCCACCCATGGACATCTGTATTCAACCCTACCCATAAGGACTAAGATGGAATGCCTCGAAAAAGTATGTCTCCCTTACCACACCCTTCAGACCAGAGCACAACAGCGCATAACATTGCTGTTATTAGGCCGAAATAGGTGTGGCGGTGGTGCCTCCGGAGTCGAACCACAAAGAGTTCTACCACCTTCAAATAGACAGCTTCAAACAGTTAGCAATTTCATATAGAACAGTGGTTCTATCTATATGAAGTCAATCACAGATGCTTTGTTACTCCCGGGGACTAAGTTGGTCGCCTCATATAAAATTAAACCGGTAACCACATCGGTCACCGAAATGTAAAAACTGCTTTAAGCTGTGTGGGTGGTATCTTCCCAGTTGAACTATACTGGTCCTAACACCTGGCGAATTCATTAGTTTATACGTAATATATCATAGTATGAGTATGCACAAGTATTATGAATTTGAAGTAATAAACGGGCGTGTAGTTCCAACCAACCATTAGCTTTATGAGGTCCAAAACCGTATAAGGCTGTATACTGTAGGCCGTAGACTGGATGCCTGGTATGTGTGTTGGTGACTGCAATAGATGTTGACATTACACAGGAAGACGCTGATGCCCATCACTTGGATTTTGTCTCTTAGTCGCCTCCTGTGACATCAACGGGAAGAGAATGGTGCTGTTCTCCTCCGACACCATACTGCTCGCAGTTCACCTGATGATGAGTGGTCCGTGCCACCCATAAACGGTTCTAAAAATTCTAGAAATTTCCAGTATTACTTATTCTCAGTCTACTAAACTATATTTTTGCAAATACATGCGGAGACCGGTACATAAGCATCACTTAATTCAGTTATTACACGGAAAATTACCGTTAAATGAGTAAGAACACACAAGCATTAATTACAAGGGTACATAATTATGTTTGCAGCGACATTGTTAACACTTTAAGTATAGAACTTTCTACGTTACATGCTAAAATTTGATATGTGTGCATAGTAAAAAGGTTCTGCCTTAATTTAAAAGGGGTCTAAAAGTAATGAAAATAAATCCCTACTTCCATTGGTCACGTGAACGGCTGGACCTATTTCGATAATTCTTTTTTTTTTGTTATTTTTGTTACTATCAGATGAATGTTCTTATAAAACAAAAAGACAGACGCGCGTCTTACAATTCCAATTAAAAATTCATAGCTAAGACAGCACAAAGTTAGTCGGGGCGGCTAGTGAGTTAGTGAGCCATAGAATGAGTTTGATCTGTAGAAGGTTACGCTATCGATTTTTCTTAGTTCTACTTCAATAAATAAGTTATCCCAGGTCTCTCAGGAGATAAAGTAGAAATCAAGACCTGGATTTGTCAGTCTGATATCTGGATTTTTAATTGACAAATTTTGCACATTTGACATAATACTGGCTCACTAGCGCTTGACACTGCGAAAGTCAGCCATTTCGCAACAATTTCCACCGTAACTTCGTAGCTTCATATAATCGGACACGTACGATTGTCTTAACGCACAACGCTGACGCTTGAAGCTAATATTTCGTGGCCCCCGGGCAAATCACTTGTTATCATTTAGTCTACATACTAGTTGGTTGAGTTTATTTATACGCGTACAATGTGGCGTAAATTTTAACTATAGTCTGAAGTTCAATTCGAGATCAAAAATTTAAACTTTTAATCAGAGGTGTTGCCATTTCAAAAAAATAACCTCATTATTGTATTCTGTTGAAAGTTCGAAACAACAATTAAATATTGTAACCATATCATACATATTATTTATTCATACTTACATATTACATATATATTCTAGAAATCATTTCACAATGATTTCAGCTTTAATTTTACGTAAAAAGCTATTATTAAGCTATTATAAATGAAATACGTCAGTTTAGAATAAATTTTGTGTAATTTTTGATATGATCCTGGCAATAAGCTACTGTACGAAATTTCGTGCAATTTCCGTTTTAGACGGATATTTAAATAGCTTTTTACGTCGTTAAGCTGAAAACAGTATGCAATATTTTATTTCATGTATCTATATATCTCTTCTTAAATATAGATATCATTTCTGTAGCTCATATAAAAACGATAATTTCTGCAAAATGTGGAATGAGGCTCCACTTGAGGTATTCATGGAACGCTATGACATGATGCCCCCTAGGAAAGGTGCAAAAAGAACCCTCCTTAAAACCTGCGATCCATTGACGATTTCTCCGGCTACGGTGACTATTTTTCATCAGATAGCCCGTCTGCCTTATCGTTAGGTACATATAAAATAAAATACAGACTTACTTGTACTCGTTTTCATAGATATAAAAAAAAATATTGCAATACATCACAAAGAAAATGAAGAAAGACAAAGATGTGAACAAAACAAATTTGTTTACATCTTTATTCCCGAATACTATTTGAGAGTAAACATGATCTTCAAAGTACCTACTCGTATAATAACATGGGTTGATAGCATAGTTAAAACAATTAATTTTAAGGTGAGGGCCGTTTCGCCACTGAACGTCACGCGATCGAGTTTAGTTGTTTGCAACATAATCCCCAGTACAGTTACTTATTACTGTGTCGCATATAATTTTTATAATTGCTCCATTATGTTGCTTAGATTCAATTTCACCCACCTGTCCTTAGAAATTTACTGGGAAATTAGGTAGCAACGTTTTGAAATTGATGATCGTTTTTGCGGAATGCGTTGCTACTCTCCTAAAAACTTAGTAGAACCCATTTTGGTTTCACTACGGAAGCACAACCAATTTCTACTTCTGCCTTAAAATAGTAGTGTCTAAGGCTTTTGTGTTTTGGTTTGAAGGGTGTGGTAATAGAGGCAAAACACCCAAGACGTTTTAACTAAGTTGGATGTAATCAACTAAGAAGGATTAACAACACATCTATGTGAAACCTCAACAGAAC
>MOOZ01002081.1:3257-14785 GCA_002930495.1 Cecropterus lyciades
ACACCCAGACCCAGAACAGAAATCTAAACTCATCATTCAGATTTCTGTCTGGCCGGGGATCGAACCCGGGACCCACTGCGTGTCAGACCGGTATAGGCATAGTTTAAAAAGAATATCCTCTAAGGATTGGTTGTCAGCATATCTTCCCTTTATTGAAGCAAAACTATTGAAAGGAAGGTGCTAGGCCTCTGTGCACAGCCATAGAAGTTTTTTTGCTTTAGGGTGGTGGTGTTATTCAAGGTTGACAGGTGATAAAAACACGTTAAAGCTGTTGATCAAGTAATCTGCGAAATTAAAACAGTTGGTCCAGAAGTATTTTCGTATTTTTTACAATGTTGCGGTTCTCAATTCAATTTAATTGTGACTGTAGTCGAATGTCAACAGGGGAATCAACTTGGCCTAGTAAAGCTTAGCTTAGCTATTCATCGAAACTTTCAAAACTAAATTCAAAATTGAATATCATTGTGTTGTTTTTGATAATTTTATTTTTGATAAATATTCGAAGGCTGAACTATTTATTTCTTATTTATACCCTGTTCCGTTATGGAAAACAATTTTACAAAAAAATAATTCTTTATCGCCGTAACCATTATACATATACTTGTAGAGAAGACATTTCCCGTTTCCCGTTTTAGAAGATTTTCATCCCCATTTGCGAGGAACTTTTGTGAACATTAGATATGATTTCTGAGCGTTTGTGTTAAATTAAAATTCACATAGCATGTTACATTATTCGATGATGCAACATTGCCCAGCTTCGAAGTTTTGAAATTTAATTTAATTTTTGAATTGTCACATGTTGAAAATACTATCAAATATTTTGAATTAAACTTTGAGTATAGATTTTGGTTCCAGGCCTCCTTACCTATACGTTTTGGAGATGCACGACTAATTCTCTTTTAGAAAAATCACGAATGCATCTTCAGATCATACAGAAATCTCATAGTGTGCGGAAGCTAGGAATGCTCGGTTCAAACCTTGACCTTTTGTTTTTTTTTCGGAAAATTTTTGGGGAAAAAACAGAGTTATGTGAGATTTTTACTTACCAAAACCCCCTTAATTGCATATAGGCAAACCCCGGGATCTCAGATAGAACTAACCGGTGCTTGCCTTGCGTGGTGCCCTTCAGGCCCTTCTCAGGGAAAGTGACCCCCATATTTTCAGCACCACAACTTTTAACTATAACAAGCTGTCATCTACCCTGAGTCACAAATACTGAACGGCCCCCACAGCCCCCACTCAAAACCGTTTGTGACTCCAAGGACTGTAACTGGAGGGTATTAGGTGAGGCTACCAACCGCTTGAAATTCTCTTCGAAGTCCCAGCGACTGACCAGAGTGATGTTTTAGATATCTGCCCAATTGGACGTCAACGTCATCCACGCGAAGGTGGTAGAACTCTTTGTGGTTTGACTCCGGAAGCACCACCGCCACACCTATTTCTGCCTTATTACAGCAGTGTTATGCGCTGCTGTGTTCTGGTCTGAAGGGTGTGGTAAGGGAGACATACTTTTCCGAGGCATTCCATCTTAGTCCTCAGGGGTAGCAACGCATCTGTGGCCAACCTTAGGTGAGATTTTGATCTTACCTAGGGTAGGCAGTAGCCACTTACCATCAGGTGGGCTGCATGCTCGTTTGCTACTAGAAAAAAAAACACCGGAAAGAGTTGTAGCGCCGTAGTAAGCAGAAGACGTTATACAAATTAGAAATAAGACGTGTTACATTTTTACATAAAGGAAGCAAGAAAATAACGGTGTAACACGCTTTTATTTGAATTTATTATAAAACGGCTTATAGTCGGGATAAATTATTTTTAACTATTTGGTTATTAATTTACTTACTTAATAACTATTGAAAGCCTTTTCAAGAATGTTTTATTGTTATAGGACGTTTTATAATTTATTTCATTATAGATTTTGACGTTGCGGGCACGCAAATATTATTGAAATAATTGTTCGCTGTAAAACTACAAATACATTTACCGCTAAAGATCCACAACATTGCCTTTAAATAACTTATTTATGACTTAAAATACAACAAAAATGATTTTTAACTTAACGATCATAAGATCATAATCTATACTAATATTATGAAGCAGTAGAATTTGTATGTTTTGTTGAACGGGCTACTGTTAGAAAATAGTACTCCGAATTGAATAATTATTTTTGTGTTGAATAGTAAATTTATCGAGGAAGACTTTAGGCTATATAACATCACGCTATGAGTAATAAGAGTAGAGCTGCAAAGGAAAATGTTGCAAAGTCGGGAAAATATTTTTATTTTTGACAGCTTTCTTTGCGTACGCTGCGAAAACGGTGAAAGTTAACAAAAATTATGTACTACGAATTTGTTTCCCTTTTAAAGTTCTAAAAATAAGTTCGCGACAGCATATGTCTATCTTTAAAGGTTGACTCACTATAAACTTTTTTATGGTATTCAAATTAGTTCTAAAATAATACATTATTATTGATAATAATCCTTATCCAAATAATAATAATTTGGAACAAAATTGCCCTTGACTATAAGCAAATTTAACTAGTATTATATAATTTTATTTCGTAATATCTATAGTTCATTTCGAAATTTAACGGAGGACCCTTTTTTTTGTCAGAGAAATTAGTTGAAAGTGGATGACCTTTTTTTCGTTGACGTAAATTTCGTTTCAAAATCTTTAAAATATAATTTTCTGTAATTCTGTATAAAATACAGTATTTTAAAGTAGGAAATACAATAATTTTATAGTCATGATTTGGAAGCACTGCGAGGTACCATGCCGCGCGGCCTAGACGCTCAAACCTTACGGAACGATTGTTATATATATGTATATATATATACTTATTTTTAACAATCTTACTCACGTTACTTTATTCTTCCGTGTAATTTTTACAATATTTACTTTTAGTGATCATAGCGTGATGTTCTTGAAATAATTTTTTTAATAGATGTTCTCTAATTAACGCAGGTGAAACTGCGTGGCACGGCTAGTCTATTATCATTCAGTCATTTATCATATTCAATAATTTCATTTCATGTAGTTTAGTAGATAGCTGCAAAGAATGTAGTCGTGCTCAATAAACATAGTGAAATTATTCAAAATGTTTCTTAAAAAAGCAGATGTCTTTATTTACATCATAATGATCTTTCGCATTTCCGTAGGGCTCTATTCTCCATTTTGTTCTAATAATATTGTTCTGTTTGTAACATGGGTTCACTGTGCATCTACGGGGCTTATGCCAATATACTATATGATTAAATATATTTCACTACATCCTATGTCCTTATCGACTGTGATTACTATTTTTGCGTTATTTGAGTACATTATGATAATGGTGATATCACTGTTAAGCGGAAGCGAACACTTCTTTGAGTTTGTGGAAAAATTAAAATACATTGATCGTTCTACTGGTTTAATATTGAGGGATATAGAAGTTCCGTTTACTTTCGCATTCTTCTTTGTATGCGTGTTTGTGGACGTTATGCATTTAGCGTTTTATTTTTCATTTCATTATTTGATGTTACCAAACGTCATCCATAAAATATGCTACATACTAATAACAAATGCAGTACAATTTAGTTATTTTCCTAGAATAATGATGTTTGAAATGTTGTGGTGGCGTGTAAAATCTCTCCGTAAATCAATTATTGGCACAAATTTCGACAATATTCCATCAACGCTTAGAGTTAAGAAAATTAGGGATTATCTTTTAATCTACAATGCCTTACGGGACCACATGAAGAGTAATCGATGTTCTACAAACCTACTTGTAAATACAAAACACAAATTATATGAACACATTCATTCGTATTTTATTAACGTTATTTTATCGAATTTATCTTCTTCCAGATAACATTGAGCGTTATTAAAACATTACCCTACCTGCTAAATCAAATGGTTGAATTTAAAAATAGCAACAGTGTAAGTTATAATTTTGTAACATAAATGTGGATGTCTGAAATTAGTTGTATTTGTAAATACAAATATTGTATGTATAGTGTATTTGTATTTGTATTTTAAGAAATATTTTGGAATGATCTTACAAAATTCGACAAATCAAGTAAAGCGTTAAAGTTGGACTCGGCAAAAAATAATTAAAGCATAAATAAAAATGAGTCTCTATGTTTTACAGGTAAGCTTGGAGTCAATATTAGAATCTTTTGTGTATTTCATTCTGCCATGTGTACCTGTACTATTCGCCGAGTTCATAAATAGTGAAGTGGAAGAAATGAAAAGAGTTTTAACCCGCCAACTGTGTGTCGATAAAGGTCGGTACGATTTGTAATATATACCTGATCTGTAGTTACTTAATGTTAAATTTGGCCGAATATTCTTCAGGTTGGTTTAAGATCAGACTATTAACAATTTTGGTAAGATTCTAGATCGTAATAAATTGCATAATAAAATTATTTGACTTGTACGCTTTGTTCATTAATAGTACAACTTCGCTTATTTGAAATAATATACTTATATTACTTATTAATTCCTAATGATGTTGTGATTTTAAAATATGGCTCCCTTTTCAGATGAACAAGACCGCAACAAGCTGCGGGATGCAATCAAATTCATTGAGCTTTGTCCCTTCAGATACGTCGTCTGGCGCACCATCCCCATGGACATCTCTCTCCCTTTGAATTATATTAATTTTGTTACTTCATTTGTTATTGTTTCCCTGCAGTTTTTGCATATTTTAAGTTAAATATAAAAGACATATGTATAGTAGATTTTAGTTTCAATACAACTTGTGAGGGAAAAGGGAGCGCAAGAAATCTCCATATAGTTAAAGCAACGGTACTAATAATACTTACTTGTATTACTTGTATACAAGTCAGTATTATTCTTTTTTTTTTCTACTGCAAAGTTTTTATATGTATTTTCCTCTGTACATTAATTTTAAAATTAATGTTTAAAATGTCATTATAGGGAATGAAATTTAATTCAGTAAGCTGCGTTTAAAAGCAATATCGCGTTTTTTGACATACACATCTGACATATGACAATGTCAGCAACTAAGTCAGCGTATAACAAATACGTATACGTGCCAAATTTCATACTCCTCCTTCCGCACAATTTTTGTAAAAAGAGGTCAAAAGTTTTTGCTTCACGTATTAAAATAATGATTCTACTGGATCAATATTGGGGTACAGAAATTCCATTCACTTTCGAAATATTTTTAAAATGCATATTATTGGACGTTGTATATTAAGCATCATACTTTTCTAAATTTTGCTTAATGATACCAACTTTCATCGATAAAAAATGCATGACGCATGTTGTTTTTTACGCATTTTAGTTGTTTTTCTAGAATAATGAACCAGTGTGATTTTGATTTAGACTGTTAGTGTACTTTCTGTAAGCGCAGTCAATGTAACGTTATGCCCTAGTGCTTTAGTTTAAGGGTTTATATGTGCTCACCTCGCGGATTCTCGCTAGCGGCCCTGAGTCCTTTGTAAGGTTTAATCTTATGCTATCCGCTGAATACTTTATTAGAAAATATTTTATTGTTTTAAATTTATAAACTGCTATAAATAAGGAATGATAATAACGAATAATAAATAAGGATAACTAAAGTGGTGTAATGATCAGTATATGAAAAAACGTGGAATATTGTAGTCTAATAGTGTTTTACATACCTATTAATTTACCGTAAGAACACAATAGCTAGCCTGCATTTATCACCAATAGAGTTTTCCCTGTTAATTGAAAAGAAACAAGCCCACATTCAACATCAGATGTGGCTTTCTTAGCTACTAACAAAAACACATGCTTACAATATAGAACAGGGGTTCTATCTGAAGTCGATCATAGATGCGTTGCTATTCCCGAGGACTAAGATGGTAACTTTATATATAAGTGAGCCGGCATCCACAACCTTCCACCAAAACGCAAGAACTGCTTTACGCTAGAAATAGGTCTGGCGGTGGTACTTTTCCGGTCGATTTACACTGGTTATACCACCTGGTATAATTTATAAGTGCCTCGTAACTGCTCTTATTGTGATTGGAATGTATTGATATTTTTAAGGTCATTTAACACCAGGTGGATACTTTGTCAATTTACTGCAATTATAAAATATTAAAAAAGCGAACAAAATGCTTACAAAATTTACATTGTTTTACATTGCAATTATAGTATTCCATGTGTCTCTGATCGAAAAAATGATTAGTAATACATTTTGAAGCAATTATTAGCTATTTACATTTTATATCACGAATGTATATCGAAAAAGTGTTTAATCAACATTAATACTTACTTGCACGAATAGTATATTGTGTTTAAAAGACAAAATAATATTTTTAAAAGGTATATAATATTTTAAATTACCGTGAAAATGACATACGTGAAATCAAACATTTTTTTTAATAATATCACCACGAGACGTAGGCCTCTCCCAAGGTGCGATGTTGAGTCCGGTCTTCTGCTCTCCTAATTTGGCAAATCCTCGCGCCATCGAGCAGAAATCACGCTTTTCGAAAATAATATTGGCATTTTGTTTATATGGAAGAAGCAAATAAGCATGTAGTTTACCTGAAGTTAAGTGGCTAATGCCACCCATGGACATCTGTAATCAACGCCAGATAAGACCGCAGTTTTAACTGAGGTTAGCCGCAGATACCCGTACCCCTCAGGACTAAGTCCGTATTCTAAGACTTTGGACAATTATATCTCCCTATCCACGTCCTTAAAATCACAACGCGCCCTGCATTTCACACTGCTATTATTACCTAGAGACTTTGGAGTCTACGAAGCATTTAAGATTAATAATTTAAAACGTTTAACGATTTCTACGCTCATAGAGCCACACTAGGATTTTCTCCTGTGTCGTGGGTACCAAGGACACATAAAGACGAATACATAAACAACCAGACCCGGAAAATAATCTAAACTAATCATTCAGATGTCTCTCTGGCCGGGGATCGAACCCGAAATCCATTGCGTGTCAGACCGGTATGGTGACTGCTCCGCCACGCGTCGTCGTAGTCAATCTCTGTCCAACATAGAGAAATATGTTGTAGAATTTATATACAAAGATAAGAAACTTTTAACTGATCGGTTATTGGACTGTTCTTAGACTACTCTGAAGTGTGTCTGGAGCCCTTAATGACAATCTAAAGGATTTTTACGTTGGAACACTAAAGGTTTTATTAGCATCAACGTCACATAGACCACTTCAGCTAAAAAGCCGATATGCATATCTCGTATTGTTTATCCGCGAAACGAGTGTCCAAAAGTCCATATTTGTTGTATGAACCACCGCACAGGTTTGCAAATAGGACAGATTCTGACACTAGAACTTTATCCTAACGGACACGTAGTTGAAAATTCATTGTAACGATAGTGAAATGGTTTTGAACTTGGGTGGTACACTGTACATTGGTAACAACATTCGGAGTACGTTAATGGATTTGAAGCACAACATTGTTTTCGAATACATTGAAACAAATGGAGAACGGACGTTTATAGGTTTTTACGGCATGCAATATATTGTATAGATATGAGTAAACTGCGGCCACGGTGCCAAATGAACGGTCAATATGCAAATCAGTGCAGAGCATGGTTAATAGTTTCAGCTCTATAAGAAACAGTTGTTTGTAATACCGTGATATATAGAATAGACAGAAAAAGATATATTTATAATTAATGTCTATATCTTTTTATCTTTAGATCATAGAAGACCACAGAATTATTTAAATTAAACTTATTATATCGAATAATTAAATTAATTACTGAATAAATAATATCAAATCCGTCACCTACTTTCTAAGAAATCCAAAGACGAATTCATTGATACTTATAAAATATCTATAGAAGTTCTAAAATACTAACATATAAAAAATATATGATTTTTTATCGTTATTACACATTAGTCTGTAAATATTACGAAATTTTATAATGAACAAACCGCGTCACCGTCGCTCTTGATTATTTAATCTTAATATATGTACCTACTTATTAAAAATTAAAAAAATCAAAAAAGCACTATGACACTCATAGTCCCACTCTAGGAGTTTTACCTGTGTCGTGGGTACCACGGACACAAAGACGAATACACACACACCCAGACCCAGACAAAAATCTAAACTCATCATTCAAAAAGATGTTTCATCATTCATTCAGATGTTTGTCTGGCCGGTGATCGAACCCGGAACCCACTGCGTCCCAGATCGGTATGATAATCGCTCCGCCACGCGGGTCGTCATAATAATCAGCCTACCCTGCCATCAATCATCCCTAATAGTATTGGAGTTCTACGTGTGTAACTCGGTAGCTACTCCTTTTAAACTAAGTGTAGCGTATTTTACCTTTTAATGTAAAAAGCAAAATAAAAAATTTTGAAAAAACCCACGACAATTAAAATGTAATTGAAAAAATGGATAAAATAATTAAAATACCCCCGACTATTTGGTTCTCGAAGATGTAGATGTGGCAATAACATACTCAGCTCCCTATGAACTTAGAAAAAAAAAATCTAAGAAAATCCGTTGGGGGCTGCCATCACTTTAAGAATGTTACGAGTAAAATACACAGTTTTGATAACTGGTAGTCCTTTTATGACTTTGTGGACAATATTTATATTGAATTTTAAAATACTAACGACAACGATAAATGGTAATGGTAGTTTTGATTTTGCATAAATAGATGTTTACTGCAGCGCACCCCTGGTGAGTTGTTGTAGATATACGAATACCAAAAACATGCACCAATTGAACCACTATTACCGAAAACCGCATCAAAATCGAACTAGTAGTTTCGGAAAAAAATAGGAACATTGGTTTGCACAATCATTCTCTCACCCCAAACGCATATGCCGTCTCCGTAGCGTCGCGGGTAAAAAAACGTCCCTTCTTTCTCCTTTTTTTTTTTTATGGTACGGAAGTAGCAAACGAGCATGCAGTCCACCTGATGGTAAGTGGCTACTGCCGCCCATGGACATTTGTAATCAACCCTAGATAAGATCAAATCTCACCTAAGGTTAGCCACAGATGCGTTGCTACCCCTGAGGACTGAGATGGAATGCCTAGGAAAAGTATGTCTCCCTTACCACTCCATTCAGAACAGAACTCAACACCGCATAACACTGCTGTTATTAGGCAGAAATAGGTGTGGCGGTGGTGCTTCCGGAGTCGAACCACAAAGAGTTCTACCACCTTTCTGTTCACAGGTTCTGTTCAGAAAACTGAGACGATTCCCATGATACATACAAATTTTATAATTCGTGAAGCCGTTTGGGCTGTGGAACGTATTACACATATATACATGCAAACATTTGAAGGTGGTAGCGCTTTGTGGTTCGACTCCGGAAGCACCACCGCCACACCTATTTCTGCCTAATAACAGCAGTGTTATGAGCTGTAGTGTTCTGGTCTATCATTCCATCCGAGTCCTCAGGAGTAGCAACGCATCTGTTGCCACTTACCATCAGGTGGGCTGCATGCTCGTTTGCTACTTCCATACTATAAAAAAAGCATATGTATACATACGAAAAACATTACCCTCGTTTTGACGGAGTCCGGTAAAAATACATGAAACTAAGCAGAACTGAAAGAAGATATCTCAAGAACATTGCAGCATGCACCGTTTAAAGCTATAAATCCCACAACAGAAGAGATCAAGTGATGAAGTTGAGAGAATAATTAGCAGGGATATAATACCGATGATGGAATGCAATTATGCTTCCCTCAAGAGCGGATGAAGTTTTATCTTTTAAAATGCCCTTTGAGTTAAGAGGGCAATTATTTTCGTCGGGGCATTACTCATTGTGATCGTCCTCGAGAATCATCAAGCAACGAGATTGTGATGGAATGTTATAAATCATACATTTAAACGTTTAAATTGCGATAGGAAACAGTGTTTGAGTTAAAAGAAACAGATCAGAGGCTATTTTTAGATCTTGAAACGATAATTCGATCACAAGGCTGCTGAAAAAAGTAATTTGAGACATTGCGTCTTCTAGTAAGAAGACTAAGTGCTCAGCCTATTATAATTTTTTAATTGCATGATGTGGTTTTAAAATATTAAATGTAAAAAGGAAAATCATAAGTAAGTAGTAAACAGGTGCAGTTAGAAAAATTCAAAATTCAAAATATTTTATTGATTTAACACATTCACATTTAACAAGTCGCAAGGGCCCTGTACTAGGTACGAGACCTGTGTTACAGGTACCCCGCTCATCAACCAAGACTTCATACACGTGTTATTTAACATAGAAAATAATTGTATAATAGTTTTACATTATTTTAGATCTAAACTAAGTGTGTGTGTTTGTGTGTGTGTGTGTGTGTATGTATGAGTGTGCGTGATAGTATATGTTTATATATCTGTAAGAAAAGTATATATATTGAACTATGTATGCAGACATTGTTCTGTTTCATAGCAGGTTAATTCCTGTAGGTATAGTGTTACGAGCCGTTTAATCTTGATTCGTGTCAGAGGGTAAATATTGAGTATATTGTTGATCTTATTGTAGAGAAAGGCAAACATAAAGGCAAACTGCTTCTTTTTAAATATGGTTCTACACCGCGGGATTTGACAGATGGGGAGGGTTTTGCGTTTATGTCGTTGAGTGTTAATGTACGGAAGACGTCCATGAAGTATTAGAAAATATTAGAATTATGATAAAGCTCATACAATAATAATTACAAAAGTTTCGCCCCTATCAGAGCATCCATTTTATTCAAACCCTGTTCTCATTATTCACGGAGAACTGCAGCGATGTTTTTATTTTCCATCCGCAGAGCACGCCAGTTACGTTCATTAATATTGATACGGAAAAATTTGTATTATTTTTTCATATTTTCCTATCGTATCATTCAGATTATTCTGCCTTTAGGTTATTTTCTGGGTTCGTGGCACCAGAAGGAAAAAAATGTTTTTTGTTTTGTTAATTCGCGTACGGGAAAAATAAATGTGCATACGATGATCCGGTGATAAGGTTTCGACGAATGGATTAATTAAAAGAGAAAAATCCAGTGCATTTTAAAGAGATAACCCTGGCGTTGAGGTAAAAAGTTACATATAATGATCAGCAACATCCTCGTATGATCATAAAAAACTTCGAGCGTTTTGTGTGGATTTCAACTAATGTTGAATTAATTACCACAGGAGTGGCAGTAACGCCTTCGATATCAAACCTACGAGGGTTCTGCAATATAGATTACACTCACACTTAACAATCGACGACTAATAAGTCACTTTTGTGTTCGACTTCAAGAGCAGATCGAGGTTCTATTGGTGCGCGTGCTGAAGGTGGTGAAACTCTTTTAGGGTTGACTTTGGAAGCTCCACCACCTATCACCTTTCTGCCTAATAACAGCATTGTTATCATTACTTTGTTTTGGTCTGAAGGGTAGTGGAAAGGGTTCTATACTTATCCGAGGCGTTCCAACTTAGCCCTTAGTCCTTAGACCTGATGTTATTTGGGGTTGTTTTTTTTCTTTTTCTTTATAGTATGGAAGTAGCAAACGAGCATGCAGCCCACCTGATGGTAAGTGGCTACTGCCGCCCATAGACATCTGTTATCAACCCTAGGTAAG
>MOOZ01002081.1:16970-28909 GCA_002930495.1 Cecropterus lyciades
TTTTTCAAATCGGACCAGTAGTTCCTGAGATTAGCGCGTTCAAACAAACAAACAAACTCTTCAGCTTTATAATATTAGTATAGATGTACCTAGGACACCGTTTTCTATATTACATAAACTTTGGTCCAAGCATTTCTGAAATTTTACAACTGCCCTTGATTTATTTGAAACAGTTTGTTTACATATTGACCAATTTTAACGAAATGTTTTATTAAATCTACTAATAAGCAGCTAAAATTTGCGAATGCACACAGAGCCAAGCAAACTAATGCAGGCACTGCAGTCTCTTGTGTTTTTACTTCTCGGCTTTACATCTGCACGCGCGGATAAATATATAAACAGATAATGGTGGAACCTATTTCCGAATCTACGTCATTGTATTAAAAAAATCCAAAGGATTGTGCTATTACACATATTAGGAGGGCTTCAGTTTGTCAATAGTTTAATGGGAGTACCACTTTCAATTTAAATTCGTGAGATGGCAAGCCGGCAGGACTGAGGAATTTTAAAAATTCTTGTGGGTATTGCGGCGTAGTACAATCTTCGACATTACACACGCTGTCAATCGATTTGTAACATTTAAAATCATCGGGTACTTTTTTCTCAATATTTTTTTTTATTTCATTTACTGACTCGGTTCTCTGTGATAATATAGCTCTCGAACTAAGCCAGGCCTACACTACGACTGATTTGCGAGGGGCCATACTGGCCATTGTGCGGCGGCGCCAGTGTTTACTTTCTTAACTTCGTAATATCTTCTAAATGGAATGTCCGACTTAAGTAATTCAAAAAGTTATCTACAGGTATTGGAACAGTTTTGTATGTGAAATGATTTATTTGGATAAGGATTAATACGAAAGTATCAAAGCCTGATTTTGGTCAGCTTTTTTATTAACTCTTAAAATGTAAAAAGTGGTTGTAGTGACATAAGTACAATAGTTGGACATATAGCATTGCGAGGTTTTATGTAGATATTGATATGTGCACTAATATTGTACACCATTTTTGTTATATCATCGCAGTGTACGCGACGAAAAGAATTTTTAAGAATTTTACTTACACCTTGGTGTGAACCAATACTGAAATTTTAGGAAGGATCCCTTATTTTTTTCTAGTAAAAAATATAGCCTATGTTACTTTGGAATAATGTATAATTCTAATGGTGAAAGAATTATCAAAACCGGTTCAGTAGTTTTTGAGTTTATTAATTACAAACATACAAAAATTCAAAAATACAATCATACAAAAAAAAATCAAAAAAAAAATCATACGAAAACAAAGTTTTCTTTTTTATAATATTAGTACAGATGAGCAGGCAATCGAGTGATGCGGGGCAGAGGGGACGGATTCGCCGTAGGCATCTCAACGAAAGAACGCTGGCTCACCGAGCTTTAAATGTTTGGCGTATTTTTAAATGATTATTCGGGTAACAAACGATAATAATAGAAAAATCGACAATTAATAGGTACAACAAGAAACTATAAAATTTGCGATGGATGTAACTGTCGTGGCACCGAAGACCAAACAATCAATTCATTTTGTATTTAATTTTTTAAATTGCCATAGAGCCTTGAAATTAAATAATAATAAATTGAAATCAGGTAACTTTTAACTGATTCAACATAGGTTAAAAGTTCCCTGAGTTAAAATTTTTACTATACAAACATTTTTATCCGAATGCGTCAGGAGTCACGTTTTTCGAGCGTATGTATGTATGTATTTTTGTTTGTATGTATGTCCATTTGGCACGCGCTACAGGTCAAACGGCTTGACGGATTGTGAAGTATGACATATCATTAGAATCGTATCAGTTTGGAGAGTGACATAGGCAATATAATTTTAATTTTTTTTTAAATTTAATCATTCTAATTAGTCGCGTTTTTTGTTTTTTATCATCTTACTATTTTCAACAATGTTACCTACTAGATGACTGTTTATTTCGATAAGCTACTGATGCGTGATTTTTTAAACTATGATACATTTTAACTTATACACAGACCCTTGAATTAATATCCCTATTATGATTCTATCCTATGACTTTTCGATCCTATGACTGTATAGATTATCTATAATTATGTTGTGACCTTAATTATCCACGATATGAATAAAATTGTCGCACATGGCGCAGTTTTATTGTAGTTCTCTTAAACCATGGATTATATTCGTAAGCCGCTTAGTTTTTTGAGATCTGAGTCATCTTTAGAAAGTATGATGAAATTCCGTTTGTTAATAGGCCACTATTATCGTTCCAGTTATCCGACTTACATCGACTATCTATTCCGTTTATACGTTGCTTGTTTTACTATAACCGTTTTCATAATAATGGTCCAATTTGTAACATATCGCTTTTATTTTTCAAGACTCTTGTTTGGAGCTTGTGATTTTTATTCCAATATTCTCATTTCGTTCGTCAGTGGACAAGAGTGCTATTTGAAGTTTTACGCTGCTATCAGGAAAATCGACGAATTCTCGGGATACTCTGGCTCATTTATATCCTTGCGATCGTATGCATTAGTATTTCTTGTAATAGTTGTTAGGATCATAATATATTATTTTAAAATTATATCTTCGTTGTATGAATTGGAACTATTACTTGGAGGTGCTATGGCGTTCTGTCTCCCTATAACTAAGTTAACTTTATTAACGGTGTTCGATATTTTACATCTTCGGATCAAATCGCTTCGTCATGATTTAGAATGTGGAATTAGGAGCGACATGGTACCAGTAGTGAACAAGATTGATCAAGTGAAACGAGTTATTACGGTATACAATAATCTGCTTGATAACTTCAGTGAGAACAATTTGACAATGCAGATATCAGTAAGTATGCTTTGAACTATAAATAAAATGAAATATCTCTCTGTATGTCAGTGGATTCACATGAATAAGCGACTCATATTTCACCAAACAGTAGAATATTGTTAGTGTACTAGGATTCAACAGAAAACCATACACGTAAAGAGTTATAGTTACGGTTAAGATGTTTTTATCTGCAGTAAAATTTATATTTAGTTTGTATTCGTTAAAAGCATAGTGAAATTTACAAAGTTATGTTTGCTTTACCCAACCGACAATATAATAATAATTGAAAAATGTACATAATAAAACAATTTTTTTATTTTTATTCCAGATGTGTGTATCACTTATAATAAACTTTCCACGAGAAGTATCACTAATGTATAACTTAATAAATAATTTTCTACGAGGGGTAAGTTTTCGTAAGTGGTCATTGTTAGTGGCAGATATAAATGTGTGAAATATATGCATTTCAGATGTTTTGTAATCATGTATGTAATTAATAATTACACACATGGTTACAAAAAGAAATTAATAACCACTATTCATTGTGACGTGATTTTTCTTGTCTTTAACGGGAGGGGAACCGTCAAAAGGTACACTGAAACCTGGAGAGAGACTCTGGGTTATGTGGGATTTTTGGGGCCCCTCGATGGCCTTCCTCAGCGCTTGCAGGGGATGTGACAAAACGTGAATCCTACGTATATAAATATATACCTTATCGTATTCACACTGTAGAGCAGTGATAACCCAATGGTTGAATCTCGGCCTCGCAATCGACAGTCCGAGGTTCGAATCCCAGGCACTCACCATCGATTTTTCTAAAATGATATACGTAATAGAAAATATTTAACACTACTTCACGGTGAAGAAAACATCGTGAGGAAACCTGTACACCTGTGAGTTCTCCAAAAACAAGAGTTCTCAAAGGAGTGTGAAGTCTACCAATTCGCATTTGACCAGCGTGGTGGACTATGGCCTGAAACTCTCTCATTCTTCGAGAAGATCAATAATGGGTTGATGATGATTTAAACTGTGTGAAGTCTGTCAATTTGCACTTGGCCAGAGTGGTAAATATACTTAAATCCATCCCATTCCGGGGGTTGATTATTCTCTTTCTGTAAAGATAATGATGATGATACTCAGCAGTAAAACTTCAAGCGACAATGGTGAAGCTTTTATTACAAACAAATTAGTAAATATTGAAATATTTAACAGTACGAAGTTATTTAGACAAGGTAGGTCGTCAGTCAGTTAACACAGAACTACGAATGTAGGCGATTGCTTATTAATTTTCTTTTCAGTCGTATTTGGAACTTTTGGACCCTTCAATTTCAGCAATATTTAATATGGTAATAGTTTGCTACCCCAGTATCCTTGCAGAGATGATAACACAAGAAATAGATCGTCTGGATAAGTACCTATCGTCTCAGCTGGTTACATGCGACGGTATTCACTTTTATATATATTATCTTTTAGCAATATATGATATATTTCGTCACATATTTCATTATGACAGTTCAGGGAAGTGTTCAAATACAGTACTTGGGTGCGGTTTATTTCGCGGGCGGGTTCGCGGGTGGCGCGCGCGGCGATATCAACCGTAAAACACACTAGGGCTGATATACATGTAGTAGTTATGCCATAGCTAACAAACCAGGAAATGATCTACTTCTACCACCTTTAAGCATCATAAAACATTCTGTACTTATGTTACGTATCTTCAAAAAATCTTTTGTATTTTATACAGATATCGGATTAAGAAACGAAATAAATCTTGCACTGGAAATTTTGTCTCTCCGTCCGTTCAAGTTTACCATCCTACGAGCCATCTCCGTAGACGGAAATCTGCCGAAATCATTTATCTCTCTGTGTATTACATACGTCATTGTTATGGTGCAAACGGTGAAATTTAAGAATTAAACAAGATCCTTTTTATGTACACAGCTTGATACAATAATAAATTAACAGTATTTTATATTTATTACATTACAATAATTAGTTGACTCTGTTCTTAAGTCCTGTCTAGGATTATATGAAAATAAATGTGGTATTAATAACTGTTAGTTTGCTTTATAACAAAAAAGATTTTTATGTTAAGTCCTGCCCTATTTGTATGTATAAATATGATCTATATATAATTGTTTGAGGAATAATAATCAATGTTTTATTACAAAAATCCCGCTGTAAGGCACTTGTAACACTCAGAATTACTATATAAGACTCATCTTCGAGAATATTAGAAAAGTCAGCGGATTGCCTTGCTATGTTTTCCTTCAAAGCTACAACAAGTGCTAATTAATTATCTAGACTATAGTCACCTACAGTCGTCTAATATTTGTCGAGCGCAGCGGTGTGCATTTACGTATGAATCTAGCAACGAAGCGTGACGGATCAAATCATTAACAGATCAGCGATGTCAACATATTAGCATATTGTTTGTTTATGCTTAATGTGATTAAGTCATAAGCGGTTGGCAATATTTGAAATATCAATGTTTTCATATGCGACTATACAAATAAGGATACAGGTATACAAAAACATAAAATAAGGTGTATCATATAATTTATTGGAGTTTATTCCTTAAGAATCGATTTTCATATAAGGCGCCCAGTATGAGAAAAATATGAGGAGGAAAATCTAGTGATAGAATGACCTCGTTACGTTTTTGGTGCGCAACTTATTGTGCGTACCTTTCCCTTTTAAATCTGTTGCATAGATGATGCTGTTTACGACACTTGAAACTTACTTCAAATTTTCTCACCCGTCGCATAGTTGGCGCTGTTTACAACAATTGAAGCTTACTTTAAGTTTTTTCATCCGTCGCATAGATGGCGCTCTTTACAACAATTGAAACTTATTTAAATTTACATTTAATTTTATTACGCCTGTTTAGAAAATCTTACTTAAGGAGTAAATTCCATTCGTGCGTCAGAGCTGACACACACTTTTTGGCCTACTGATACAAAAACATCTTGCTACAATCGGGATAGCACTACCTAAGATTGTGTATCATTACATTAGAAATTACAACATTAGAAAGCAAATTTAAAAATTAATGCAATCTTAGAATAATGATTTAAAAAAATATGATTAAGGATTTGTTTAATTTAATTTGTACGCATTAACTATTCTATCTAATAAATATTAAGCTCGATATACAGTACGGATGAACCTTATTTCTAGGTAGGTTATACCCGTCCTCTATGGCTTGAGCCAAGTTACGCTAAAAACATTTGGTTAAGAACAGTCCTGGGAAGACCACAACGGCCACTCATCACAACGTTGCCTCCCGCAGTCCTCTGCTTCGGGTACTTGCATTCCTTTCTAACCGGTCGCTCTACTGTATTCACTCAATAGCAGGAATCGAGAGCAGTAAATTAGATTTAGATAGGTTAAGAAATTCGTTATGTAACTTTTTAAACACAAATTAATTGTTAAAGAAACACCGTCTCAGTATTTTTTAAAATTTCGGAAAATAAATTTCGTAACTAGTGCATTTTTAAAAGGTTTTATTTAACTTATGATGTTTCTATGTGAGTATGTTTAGGTCAAGTCTTGCAAGCTGAATTTAACCTACTCCTCAGTGTCCGATTGAGCTAAAATTTGGAACACACCTTAAGATTTAGTGACAATGCAATCATATAGAGTTAATATTATTGTTAATTCAAAAAGGCCGCCGCAACAAAATGTCGGACTACATATTTTTGATCAACCCATCCAATATAGGTATCAAATGGTATTATATCGACGGACAACTAAAAATAAAAAAAAAAAAAATAATATAAAAAATTGTTTTTTAAAAACAAGCTTTTATTTCAATGCACTGAGTAGAAAAAAACTTTGTAGAAGTCAAACCCACCATTTTAATGCCTTATACAATTTCTATTCATATAAAAGCTTGTCGCGAGAGTAAATCTCGAATCTTCATCAATCTAATCTGGAAAATCTTACACGCTTCGAATCTTCGAATTAATGAGAGCACAGTCCTTCTTACGATTATACATTGTGATATCATTAACGCAAGCTCTTTTTAAGGAAATAATGTATTTCGTAAGATTCTTCAGAGATACTTTCTTAATTTACAAAGACTTAAGATTCGGAATATGTTTGATATCCGTACCACTAACTGTTTATTTATTCGTTAACATCTTTAAAAATATTTTCGTTTTGGGAATTCGATCATATGATAATTTATTTACTATTATTATACATATGATAATTTATTTTAATCATAATTTTTGAATTAAAATTAACTACAGATATCCCAAGATTGATTGTGTTCGAAGTGACTTTCGTTCGAAGTTCGAAGTGACCATCGAATGTGCTTTCTAAGTCGATTGTTCGAAAAAAAGAAACAATATATGTTTAAACAGAAATGAGTACGCTACTATTTATATTGATCACATGAAAAAGTGTTTGCGCTTATACAATCAATTACTCGACAATGCACATGAAGATAACTAACAGATTTCGGTAAATAAATACAACTTGTTTGTTGTTTTTTCATAATTAAGTAGAATATGAACTTGGTTTACGACATATGTTTACTGTTTCAGCTTTTCTTGGCAATGACGTTTAAGTTTCCAACATTATTATTACTTATATGTAAATATGTTATTTATAGGAATTTTGGATTTTTTCTCCTTATTTTAGTTATTACACAGGTTGTGTTATTTTTTTATCAGATTGAAGTAGCAAACGAGCATGTAGTCTACCTGATGGTAAATGGTTACTGCCGCCCATCTCATGCCGCCATCATCATGGACATCTGTAAGCAAGTTCATATAGAACAGAGGTTCTATCTGAAGTTGATCACAGATGCGTTGCTACTCCCGAGCACTGAGATGATCACCTCATATATAAGTGAGTCAGCAATCACACCCTTCCAACGAAACGCAAGAACTGTTTCACGCTAGAAATAGGTGATGTTACCTCCCCGGTCGAACTATCCTGGTTCTAACACCTGGCATTTTTAGTTTTTTTAGCGCATTTAAAATGGTGCTTAAACATATTGTTAAAATCAAAACACACAGTTCGTTTTTTAAATATTTATATAAAACGACACGACATTATTGATATTCGTTAGGTTGGTCGGATAAAGGATAACTGGTACTTCCTTGTAACTATCTGCATTTTTACCAGAATACGTCAGGAGGGTAATGTTTTGCAAGTGTATATACGTGTTTGTATGTATGTTTGTCCATTTCTTTGGCACGCGCTACAGTGTAACCGACCAAAGCTCGGTAGCATGCATGTAATTTTTGCCATTATTATAGTCACCCATCCAATTACTAACAGCGTTCGACGATTCTTATCGCTATCACTCGACAAAAATGGTGAAATAAATAATTCATTATATCAAACCCCAAAGCTACTTTCATACAAACTTTCATCCCCTAGTTAACCCTCTTAGGGGTAGAATATCAAAAAATACGTTGTTAGCTGACCTCTACTTGCCGAAAGGAATATTCTAACCAAATTTCAAGTCTCTAAGTCTTATGGTTCCAGAGATATCGTGATGAGTCAATACATAGGTGGAAATCTCTTATATAAATATATATATTATATTATTAGATATATAGATACATCCATAGCCGTGAGTCAACTTGTAAAAAATATCAATATGTTCACAATTATTTTGTTGCTAACGTGTTGTTATGCATGCAAAAATAGATTTTTTTCATTAGAAGGTGTTAAAATTAAATTATTTTTATAATTGAACAATTAGATTTATTTTAAAATTTTGTCGTTATAATACATATTTAGTAATAATATTGCATTTGGTTTTCTTTAACTAAAACAAACCCAAGCGATAGTAAATTAAATAAATTAATAAATACCTAAGACATTTTACACACTACACCTTTAACACTACCACACGTACTTAAACTAGAATTATAAACTATTAAGGAGCTTAGGACACAGGCATACACCCCGATTCCAAAATGAAAACCTATAATTTAGATGTCATCCTGGATAAGGATCAAAACCAAACCAGCATTATAACATAAACTTAAACGCTTTCTACACTCATAGCCCCACAGTAGGATTTTCTCCTGTGTCGTGGGTGCCATGGACATACAAAGACGAATATACAAACACCCAGACCCAGAACAGAAATCTAAACTCATCATTGAGATGTCTGTCTGGCCGGGTATCGAACCGGGACCCACTGCGTGTCAGACCGGTATGGTGACCGCTCAGCCACGCGGGTCGTCAAATTACATTACATTACTAGCTTATATAGCATCCAAGTATAATCCAGACCTCCCCCACTCGTGGAAGAATTATTCCTCGGAATGGGATATAATAAGCGTCGCAACCATCACTTTTAAGTTTGCAATAATAAAATATTAAGTACGTAAGCAATTTATATTGTAAATTTATATTTTAATAACACGATACTTATTAACTCAATTACATGGTGGAACCCCAAGGAAATCGTTGACTCGTTACACGTGTATGCTAGTCGGGGCAGAGAGAACTAGGTTGCAGATGCAGCATTGACGTCAATCACGCGGTTTCCTTAGACCTACGGAAGGCCCCCGCGTCATTCTAATCTCAAACTTCGAGTTAGGGTCGCTTACTTAGTTTAACATAAAAAAATAAGTAATTATTTAGTAAATTTAATTTAATTTAAAAATAAAAATCATATAAATAAGTAATTAATGTGATTTTTATTTTTAAATTATATTAAATTTAAATCAACTTTGGTCTTTTTTTGGAACCTCCGGCCGCAGCTAACGTAATTATTAATTAATATACACACTTATTAATTGTTTGCATTACATTTTTATATCAGTATTGTGCGCGCTAAAACCGAATGTGCCACAGATTTTCTGTATACCTCTGAACTATTAACATCAATTTAAAATTTAAACTGGTACAAAACAATGACATAAGTGATACACAAGTTGATGTATCTGAAGGGCAAAGTGCCATCCACAGCGATGGCTCGGAAGATCTTGCAGCAAAACGGACGTAGCTTGATGCATTGTAAAATGTGCTGCATCTCATTGCGAACCTCCATATCTGAAATGCATATTTCATTTTATTTCATCGCAGGAATTAAATTTCTTACACCGCCATAATCAGTAATGAAGCCGCCCATTGCGACAAAATAATTTGAATTAGCAATTTTTTTACAATTTTAATATGTTACGACCACGCAGTCCACCTGATGGTAAGTGACCACTGCCATCCATGGATATCTTTAAGCTACTTCATACAGGACAGGAGTTCTATCTGAAGTCAATCACACATGTGTTGCTACTCCCGAGGAGTGAGGCAACTAAGGCATAAAGCAACCATACCCTTCCACCGAAACGCAAGAACTGCGTCACGGCAGAAACGCTCTGTTCACTCATAGTCCCACAGTAGTATTTTCTCCTGTGTTGTGGGTGCCATGGACACACAAACACAAATACACAAATATCCAGACCCAGATATAGAAATCTAAACTCATCATTCAGATGTTTGTCTGGCCGGGGATCGAACCCGGAACCCAATGCGTGTCAGACCGGTATGGTGACCGCTCCGCCACGCGGGTCGTCACTTAGCTGTGGCGCCTTCCCTGGCTGAACCACTTTCATTCTACCACCTACTAAAATTATCTCCAACACTTCTCCTTAAATGTTACATGTTACATTATTTAATGCCCCGGCTTTAAAAATGCGGTACAACCAGAAACATTCATAGCATCACGGCTTATGCAGATTTCAATTAATGTTTAATGCTATGCTATAATAAATCTTTAATGCTAATGCATTAAAGATTAATTGAAATCTGCTTAGGCATTACAGCTGGGGCATTAAAGGATGTAACATTTAACGAAGGGTGTGGGAGATAATTTTAGTCGGGCATCATCAAACATCGGGCGCCATCGATACTTGGATGACTATGAAAAAAATTACGTTCGTACTACCGTGTTTTGGAGGACACTCTGAAAAGTCGGACCTGGTTATTGTTGTAAGAAAGTAGCCGTTAAACCTCATCAGAGGCCATAAGTGTGATTTAAAAATATCCGACACCTTTGGGATACTGATCCATCCACAAATCCGCATTAAAGTAACTAGATGAAAAATACTTCATGCCTCCACTAATTTTCACGAGACACCCAAGTTGCAGCCGTCATATAAAATAATTAATATTATTAGTAAAATATTACCTTCATATTTTGCAATTTCAAATGACAAATGTGTCCTTATTTTATCGACTTCACTTGACGTCATCTGTGCCAGTAAGCCAGGCAAAGATATGCCTAGCAAGTCAAAACCAGATAAAATTAATGCAAAAATCACTTGAGTAGGATATAACTGCGGAAAAATAAATAAGACGATAATAATATGTCTATAGAGTGGGTATGACATCCTACCAGTTACATTATTGTCTTATTAAGAGACATTAAATACTGTTTATAGTCCTGTGCTCATTTTTTAAATTAGGGGCTACAATAACGCACCAGTTCTCGTTTATCAGATCTACTGCATGACAATCAAAAACACCGTTTCATATTATTATTATTTAAAAATTGTGTATAGTATTTATAACAATATGGTAGATATTTAGAACTAATTAGTTTCTGTAAAATATGAAAAAAAGTTAACGTTAGATAGTTGACTAAACAATCAAGAAAACTTACATGGAAGTTATGAAACGTAAATTTAGATAGATGTATTAATAATCTTGGAAATTTAAAAGTCATTGCCAAGAAAAGCTGAAACAAATTAGATATATTGTAACACAATGTTCATGTTCTTCTTAATTCTGAAACAGCAAGAAAAAAATCGTCTTTATTTACCAAGATTTGCAATTCCAAGTTATCTTCATGTAGATTGTCAATTAATTGATAGTACAAGCGCAAACACTTTTTCATGTGATCACTATAATTGGAAGAATATTGATTTCTGTTTAAACCCAAATTGACTTCTTTCTTTTCAAACAATTGACTTAGACAACACATTCGACGATAAGTCACTTCAAACACAATCAATCTTGGCATATGATATACAGTAAATGCCATTTCGATTAGTACGATTATAAAACTAGTAAATGAATTATCATATGCTTGGACTCCCAAAAGTAAAATATATTTGACGATAATAACGAATAAGTAAACAGTATGTGGTATGGATATTAAA